>VYZW01042057.1:0-48280 GCA_013401315.1 Balaeniceps rex
GGAGCGATGGCGGGGGTCAGGAGAGGGGAAGGGGTGCCCAGGGAGCTATGGTGGGGGTCAGGAGAGGGGAAGGGGTGCCCAGGGAGCGATGGTGGGGGTCAGGAGAGGGGAAGGGGAGCCCAGGGAGCGATGGCGGGGGTCAGGAGAGGGGAAGGGGTGCCCGAGCTCTCCTGGCCCTGCAGCCGGCCAGCCTCGCAGCTCGGAGGGCTGCAGCACGCCCTTGGGGCAGCTCCGTTTCGCCAGCCCCCAGAAAGGTGTGTGTAAAGACCCTTCTCCTTTCTTCTCCGAGACCTCTGCAAGGCTTTACTAGCTAACCTATAATTTTCACCTGCATTATTTTAATAGCTCGCCAGCTGCACGTGTTGCTGCAGGGCGACGGAGAAGGGGCTGGGGGAGGTGTATAGAAGCAATCGGGAGCGGTGGCAGCCACGCACAGGCCTCCCGTCCTGGGCGCAGCGGCGTGCGGGGACACGTGGGTGCTGCCGGAGGGGCCGAGGGTCCCACGCACCGCACAGCCAGGTCTGTGTTTGCCTGGAGCTCCCTTGCACGAGGGAGTCGTGCTCAACCTCTGCAAACTCACTTGTGGTTTAGCTCCGGCGTTTCACCTCGGCTGCTGCGCGGTCCGTGTGGGTCAGCAGCGTTCGGACGGGGCCGGAGGGGGAGGTGATGAGAAGCCGGGCTGGGCGTAGCGGGAGGCGTGGGGAGGGGAGGCAGGGGCTGCTCGACAGCCCCGGGCAGGAGATGACGCCCCGGGCGATCGTTTGGCCAACAAGTATGGAGGTGCCGTAAAGCTGCTCTGCTGGCAGCGGGCCCGGCGTCTCCGCCATTGGTTTGGAGATCATTGCTGGGACGTCCCAATGGCTCTGGGGAGCACGGGGGTCAGTGAGGGTACAGCCACGGTGGGCAGAAGGCTCCTGCGGCAGGGCTGCTGGCAGCACCATCTCAGGCTGGTGCTGGGCTGTCCCGGGTCTGCGCCGGCTCGGGGCTGCAGCCGGGATTTGGAAGGCGCGAAGCCCGTGGTGGGTTGTAGCCTCAGCCTGCGCCATGGGACGGGTGAAGCTGGCTTTGCGAGGGCTGTGGCGGAGGCGGCCTTCGTTCCCGGCTGCACGAGGTGTAGCGGCTTGCTGTGAAACGTCTTCGTGCGATCTCAGCCACGCGTGCGCTGGGTGCTGTTTGCATGGAAAGCGAGGTGCCAGGGGTCTTCCGCTTGCTGAGGGAGCGCAGCACAAAGCAGCCTTCAGCGGAGCTCTGTTCGTGCTGGATTAATCACGTCAGCGTGCCTCGTCGGCTCTTGTCTCTCCGCCGGCGGTAGCTTTGGTGAGCGTTTCTGCCTGGAGGCGAGGAAGGCGGCAGGGAACGGGCTGGTGCCTCCCAGCCTCGGCCCCACGTGCTGCCGACCCTCGGGGCAGCGCCGTGGTGGGACGCCGTGGGCTGGTTCCCGGCAGCAGTTGCAGCGCGGTCCCGCGTCAGGCTCGCTGGGCGTCCTGCGTGCTTGTGAACTGGGAGCTTTGGAGGAGGGAGGGCCGTTGCCCTCTGCGTCAGGGATCTCCGAGCTGTTAGTCCTTCGGCCTCCTCGCAGAATGGCCCGTTTTGTTTCTTCCTCTCCGAGCTGTGGGTCTGCTGGGCTCACAGCGGAGGCAGGAGCTGCAGCTCTCGTCCCTTGGAGCACGTCTCAGGTGACCGAAGGTGGGTAGCACCCCAGGGGCTGGCTGTCAGCCCCAAAGCCCTGCGCTCCTTCCTCTACACCCAGCGGGAGCTGGGCCTTGCTCCCGGAGCTCACAGCATGGCTGCGAGCTGGGGACCACGCTCCGGGGCACGTCCTAGGCACTGAAGACGAGGGCTGGGCTGGAGCAGGAATTAAGAGGAGAGCTGCGGTGCCCGGGGCTGGCAGCGAGGGGCTCGTGGGAGCCTGCCCAAGGCTTGCTGCCAGTCCCACGGGAGGCGGTTGCTGAGGGAGCTGCAGCCCGTCTCCTCGTCCCCCGGCGCCAGCAGCACGTCCTGGACGTGGGCAGACGTGCGAATCCTGGAGCTACCTGTGACTTCACAGAGCAAATATGTGGTGGAAAATTGCTCGGCACCCGGGCAGGCCCTATCGCACAGCTGAGAGTAATTGCCGCACGGCTCTCTGCGGACGTACGTCTGTCCCCCCGGCGCCAACCGTCGAGCAGAAACAGCCTCCTGAGCCGGGAACGCTTTTCTGCTGGTCCTGGGAGCTTTCACCTCTTGCGGCGTGGCACGTGCCCCGTGCGCGTCGGGAGCGGGGCAGGGAGGTGAGCAGGGAACGGACCTGGCTGCTGCCCCCGCTCACGGGCTGCGCCCGCAGGACGCAACCCGTCCGCGCTTGGCTTTGCGCAGGGCCCGTCGCTGCCGGCAGCACAGCTGGCGAGCGCAGTTACAGCAGGGGAAAGCTGCATCCCCTGCAGCCGTACCTGTGCAAGCACGGCCCTTCCTGGCCGGCTCTGGAGCTTTTTCCCTGCTCCGCCCGGACAGAGCGGTGTCTGCGCTCGGCCCGCGGTGGCAGAGCCCCACGGTGATGAGCGGGGAGAGGAATGCGTGGCTGGAAGAGGCCCTGCGGGATCCGGTGGCAGCTCTCGGAGCTGCTGCCTGCCAAGGTATGCGCAGCGTGCCGTCTGCCAGGGCATCGCTGCTCAAGCCCTCCTCTTCTGCCTTCCACGACTAAAACCGGTGCCTTCTGCACCTTGTTGGTGCTGAGCTGCGGCTCGGCAGCTTCGCTTCGGCTCGGATGCTCCGGCTACGCCGGGACCCTGCCAGCACCGTTCTGCCAGGCGCACGCGAAGGCAAACTGCACTGCCTCGCCGTGTTTTTATTTGCTTGAGCACGGATCCCCTGTCCCTGCGTGACCGCAGCAGCCTCGGTGTGGGTGGGGACAAGTTGGCAGCGTCCCTTGGAATTGGTGAAGCATCATTTAAGTGTTGAGTGTTACAACCTCATCTGCAGGACTCGAAAGGACTCCACTGAATCGAAGTTTTCCTCCTCAAAGCCTCCAAATGTCATTTCAACAGTATCCATCACTGCTTGTGTATGCCTTTGAGCCCTGCCTGAGAGGCAGGGAGGCTTTCCAAACCTCTTTCTCCAGCTTCGAAACCACTAATATTGAAATTAAAAATATAAAAATTTCCATCTCCGTAAAGTGGAGCGCTTCCAAATCCTTTCGTGAAACCCCTGCGCCCAGCCGGGCTCCCTGCGAGTGAAGCACCAGACGCGTCGAACCAGCAGCCCCGCGCTCGAGCTGCTCGGGGCCTCTGAACCCTTCGGCGTGAAGCAAACGGCCTCTTCCCGCTCCGTTAACGCTGGGGGAGCGAGGCCAAGCCGTGCTGCCGCTCGCCCACCCTGGCACGAGCTGCCTCTGACGGCCTGGCATCCGAGGGCCGTGCAGAGCAGCGAGGGAACCCTCCCGCACCTCCCGGCCGGGGAGCTAGCACGCCTCGCGGCTGGCAGGACGGCCGTTGCCTGCGCTGAGCCCGGCTGGGGGACGCTCGTGGCTCGCCGGTGGCGGAGGTCCGTATTCCCTGGCCTCCGCTGAGCTGGTGTGTTTGGAAGGAGGAGCTGTGGACAGCCATGCCTGGCCGGCCCGCTGGCTTCCCAGTGCTGAGCAGCCCTGAGTTGCTCCCCGCTCGCCTTCCTGCTGCAGGGCATGGCCCCCAGCCCCGCCGAGACCCACCTGCAGCCCTCGTAATTCGTCCCAGGCAAATCGGGAAAGCCTTTGGTTATCTCTGGGGAGTGCCCGCGACCGGTGTGGAGCAGCCCTGGGTCCCAAGGGACCGGGGTCTCTGGGGCTCGTGGCGGTTCCCCTCTTTGAGAGACGGTGTCCCACGCACAGCCGGGGACAAGGTGCGGGGGTCCCCGGGGGCTCAGGACACCGGCTGACACCTCTTTGACTTCCCACCCTGTCTCGGTGCCGGGGCGGTGGCTGGCTGTGCTGGGCTGAGCGGGGAGATGCTTCACGGCACGTTTTAGCCGTCAAGGCTGGGCCCCTCTGCACAGGGGATACCCGTCAGCCCTGGCGAGGGGTGTGCCATGGTCTGCTGGCTCCCCGAGTGCCGTGGGGTCTTCTCCGTGCTTGCGAGGAGGAGTGTGGGCTGTGGCCTCCTTCCCCCGCCGCAGCACGTGGAGCCCACCACCCCGATGCCCTCCGCTGCCTCCCTTCTTCCTCTTCTTTCCTCTCCACCCCTCTCTCACCGCATCCTCCCCCAGCCCTCCGGCAGCACACGGTGCCAGCGTCCCTCTCCCTGCTGAGCCGGGCGAGTGCCCGTGGGTATCCCTCGGGGAGCACCGCTCTCGGTGCCAGCGCACCCCGGGTCCCTCTTGCAGAGAGGGCTCCCGGGGGGGCCAGGGCGACCGGCAGCCCGTGTCCCTCGGGGGAGGTCTGGGTGCCGCTGGCGGGGCAGGGAGAAGCCGGCATTCCTGGTGCGCGCGGAGCGGGTTGCTCATGTCTCCGGCAGAGCTCAGAGCCCCGGCCCAGCGGGACCCCACACTTCAGCAGCCGTTCGGCACCGGGGCTCGGCCCCGTTGGGCTGCCGAGCCGCCGGAGGGAGCGAGGAGGGGCTCGCAGACGTGCTGACAGCCGAGCGGCCCCTCACCTGCTGCTCGAAGGGGCCGGGGCTCAACCTTTACTCCATCTTGCGCTTTTTATAACCTCGGGACGCCGTTTTGGTGACATAAGGAGCATTTCATTGCCCTGCAGCCAGAGGCCCATGAAATCTCGGCGCGAGCGCTGCCGGGAGGAGCGCCGGCAAGCGCTGAGATGCTGTGGCGTATGTGTGTAATTTATTTCCCCAGGAAACTCAGCTCAGCTGCAGCATCTGGTTTTCACCGAGTCCCTGCTTTTTACCCGGTCCTCCAGCTGGGTTTGACCGTGGCACATGGGGGTCGGCGCTCGCCCCGGGCCACCCTGCGGGAAGGGTTCCCCCTGCACCGGACCCTGCGCTGGGGCTCAGTCCCGAGGGCCGGGGGGCAGGCGGAGGGGCTGTGCCCGGCGCGGGGGGAGCAGACCTCGAGCTGCGGCTCAATCGCTCGCTGACCGGACGGTGTTTAAAGCCAGCGTGGGTGAGGGTGAAACCAGAGGTTTATTGTGAGGGGGGTCGGGGGCTCTGGAAGGAGGGAAGCTCCGGCCCTGAGTCTGAACCATATCATTTTTAATTATACAAATTGCTCAGGCTTTATATTATCATATCAATGACATGAAACACCAGCATGTATTGATTAAACTCAACAAATGCAGCACCCCAGGACTCAGAGTTCAGGGGACGGAGTGGCTCAAAGCTGGAAGGGGACGGGGAGAGCAGGGTGTTTCCGTAAGCGGTTTCACCGGCGCTGCTCAAGTCAGACCTGGGACGGGGCGTGTCGGAGCGCCGGCTCTCCCCCGGGAGCAGCCGTGCGTGGCATCCGCAGAGACCGGGGCAGGGACTCGCTCCCCTTCCAAGGAGCCCCGGAGCAGGTCCTCTGCCCCTTTGACTCGCCGGGCAGCGGCTGCGTCGCCTGCGCCGTCGCGGAGCGTCCCTGCGCAGCGAGCGTTCCTCCGAGGCGCCACGCGCGGTCCTGCAAAGTCCTGCCGCCCCCGCGTCCGTGCTCGCCTCCCGTCTGCGGTCACCCCTCCGAGCCGGGAGGACGCCCGGCCTCTCCCGAGGCGTGTGTCCGGGTCAGGGTAAGGTCCTCCGGGGTGATGCCGTGCAGCTCTCCCCAGCAGCAGGGTGAAGGCAGGAGTGTCCGTGGCTGTGGTTTTGTGTGTGTGGCTTTTCCATCCTTCCTCCTTCTGCTCCTTCTTGTTGTCCTTCCTGAAAACTATGATCATCTAGCTCCGAATCGCCGTCTTCCTGTCTCGGTCTTTGCTCTGCAGAGAAGGAGGAGAAGGCCAAGTTAAAAAAACACACCTGGGGCTGGGAGTTTTGCCAGCACGCTGGCTCCAGCCCGGGAGCCTCTCGCTCCTCCCTGCGCCGGTGCTTGGCAGGAGAGGCCTGCGGCAGCTCCGCTCCGACAGCTCTTGGGAGCTGCGGGGCAGCTTTCCCGAGGCGCCATCGGCATCCCTCCGTGTCTCTGGGGGGCCGGAGGGGTCAGCCGGAGCAGGAGCTGCGCCTGCCCCAAAGCCCTGCTCCTGCAGGTGCCTTCCCCTGCCCTGCCCTGGCCCTGCCGGGGCGCTCCCCTCGCTGCCTCCCCTCCGCCCTCCTCGGGACGCCCGGCACTTCCACCCCGCAGCGCCGGGCCCCCACCGCGGCCGCTCGTGCAGCCGCCTGCCTCCCGAGCCCTCTCCCTGGACAGAGGTGGCGGCAGGACAGAAGCTCTCTACGCTGACCAAACTGTCGATAACAGCGCCCGGTTCGGGGCTCTCTGATCCCGCTCCTGCAGCCCGAGTTCCTGCGGGCAGGACCTGCTGCGCTCTGCTGAGGCCTTGAAAACCTGTCCATCCCTGTCTGCCTGGTCGCCATTCGCGGCGTGTAGGGAAACCGTCCTGTGCCGTCGCAGGGCCCTCCTGGCCAGCCCCTCGGTGACAGCCAGGCTGCGAGTCAGGCTTTGCTCCCCGGGCGCCAGAAAAGCTCACCAGCACCAGCACCACCAGCACCATCACTGCCACCGCTGCCACCATCGCTGCCACCACCAGCACCATCACTGCCACCACCAGCACCATCACTGCCACCGCTGCCACCACCGCTGCCACCATCACTGCCACCACCAGCACCATCACTGCCACCACCAGCACCATCACTGCCACCACTACCACCAGCAGCAGCACCATCACTGCCACCGCTACCACCACCAGCAGCACCATCACTGCCACCACTACCACCAGCAGCAGCACCATCACTGCCACTGCTACCACCACCACACCAGCACCATCACTGCCACCGCTACCACCACCAGCAGCACCAGCAGCACCAGCAGCACCACCACCAGCACCACCATCACTAATACCCCCACCACCAGTAGCATCACCAGCACCACCAGCACCACCACTGCCCCAGCCAGGTGTGCGCCGGCAGAGCTGGTGCTTCTCATTTCCAGTTTGATGGGATTCGTGGCCGTCTTGACCCAGGTTGGGTGCAGGTCTCTCCGCCCGGGGACCAGGTGCTAGGTGACGTTTCCACCTCTCCCCTGCTGGCCTGTGGCTTGCCAGCGTGGCCCGGCCGAGGCCACGTCCCTGGGCTGGTCCGCAGGGCTTGCTGCAGTGCAGCCTCCCCCACGGCTGCACGTGCGGCCCCTGCTCTGACTCTTCCTTTGTTACCGGGGGTGGGGAGGGGAGGGGAAGGGGAGTTCAGCTCAGAAATGGTAAAATTAAATTTCCCAGATGTTCAGGCCCCAGGAGTTCTTGTGCTGTCTGGAGAGGAAATGGGGATTCGGAAAATCCCGCCTCATATTTTTTCCCCTATCACCTTGCCTTTCCGCTGCCATTAAGTGCAGCAGGAACAGTAAATTACAGGGCTGCGGAGCCGTCCCATCTCGTAGATACCGTGGGGGGAGCGGGGGGACGGCGCCGGGGTGAGGCGCTGAGCTCCTGGCCTCTGCCCACGGCGCTGGGCAGCTCGCCGCCCGCTCATGGCTCCACGCTTGCAGAAGGCTTTTGGGGGTGCGCACGGAGCCCTCCGCTCCCCGGCACCGCCGCCGTGCCTGCGGCCCAGCGCTCGCCGCCGACGTGCCACCCCGTCCCCAAATTATGGGTCTTTTGGCACAAAACCCGCAGGTGGGTCCAGACTCCAGTCCCTGCTGGCTAACGCCAGGTCCCGGCTGTCCCGGGGGCTCGGTGGCAGGGTGACCCCGCTCTGGGTCGCGGCAGGAGGGACGTGGAGAGCGTCGGTGGGGAAGGCCGTTGTGACGAGGACGCTGAGCTCCCCAGCTCTCCTTGCTGTGCCTGGGGCGAGGGCAGGGGGGCTCGGCCGTGGGGCCGGGGAGGTTGAGCCCTGGCGCTGCCCCGGGGTGGCTTCACCCGCGCCTGCGCTGGAGCCCGGAGCGGCTGCTCCGAGCGCGGGATGGCTCCGGGTGCCCCGCAGCTCCGGTTGCCTCCACAGACCCGTCAGGGCAGGGCACTGCCAGCCACGGTGGAGCGAGGGTGGCTTTCCCGGTGCGGGGCTCGGCTCAGCCCTTCCTGCGCTTGCCCTCGGCTGCATCCAGCGTGGCATCTGCGCCGCAGGAGAGGTGGCTGCCAGCGGTTTTGCTACAACAGCGATAAAACCCAGGGGTGCAGGCAAGCTGCGGGTGCCAGGATCAGCTGGTTCTGCCCAAACCCATCGTCCCGCTCCTCCTCTCCTTCCTCTTCTCCCCCTCCTCCCGGCCGCTCTTACCCCGATGAAGGCTGCGAGTTCCTCACTCAGCGTTGAGTCACGAGCCCGCTCAGTCGAGGCTGCCCTCAAAAACCTTCGCCAGCATTTTGCCTCCCGAGGGACAGAGCATTAACAGCCGGCGGCAACCCGCTCTCAGAGCCCCTCGGCAATTCTGAGCCAGGCACCCACGGCCGCACGAGGTCCCATCAACGAAACCCCCTGTGACCTGGTGCCTCCCTCTCCCGCGGGTGCTGCTGAGCTCTCCTGTGCCGACGGCCGCTGCCCGCCTTGTCCCCTCCTGCTCGGCGCGGTGATGCCGGCTGCGGTGGCAGGGCACCCCACCAGCCCAAGCCCTTTTGGCAAGCCCCACAGGTCCGTGCAGGCCAGGCTCACCCCCACCCAGACCCCCACCCTGCTGCGTGGCCGCCTCTCCCCTTCCCAAGGGTCCTGTCCTCGCCGCACAGGAAAACCCCCGGGTCCTCTCATTGCTCTGCTCCAGCCCTGAGCCCTGCTGCACTTATCTCTGCTGACAACTCCTCTCTGCTCCCTTTCCACGGGACCGGAGCTGGGTTGGGAGATGCTCTGGAAGGGTTTGCTGCCGCGCTCCTGCCACGCTTGCCCCGTGTGCCCCCGGCCGGGACAGGCATCGTGCAGGAGTGGGGGTCCGCGCAGCCATCACCCTCCTCCCTCCCCTCTGCCGGGCAGCGCTGTGGCCCCTTTCCTCCACATGCCCGTTCCTCGGGGGACGGGGAGGCATGGACCAGCCTGCGGCACCCAGGTCTTCCCTCCCTGCCTGCCTGCTCTGCCCTCGGGGGTGGCCGTGGGACCTGGAGCTGCTCCGGCCCCTTGCACAAATCTAGCAGTCACCGATCCCCTGCCTGCTCCCCTCCGGCTCCTCCGCGTGGGACGGGGCATCGTGCACGCAGAGCGGATACCCCTCCGTACCCTCCCTCCGCTCTCCGAGCAGCGCCTGCCCCGTGGGGCGGGCAGGGGGGCCCGGGGGCCGCGGGGGTTGTTTTACAGCCTTGCTGTGCCCCGGGCTCGGCTGCTCCTTTCTCACACGTCACCCGGCTGGCGGTGCCGGGGGATTAACGCCACGGCTGTGCCGTGACCCCGGCCTGCCCTCTGCGGGGGTCCCGGCTGCCTCCGAAGAGCTGGTGGGGGCCGGCGCGCTGCTCCGAGATCGGGGAGAGGGCTCGTGCTCTGGGCGCCCAGCGAGGGGCTGCAGCCTGGGCTGGCGGGAGCTGCCCCCGCGGGGGCGATCCGGCCCCCCAAGGCTGCGTGGTCTGTGCAGGTCCAGGCTCCCAGACGAGCCTGTCCTCACCCGTCCTGCCCTCACATTGAGGGGAGGCTTCAGCCCGCGCCCCGAGATGGAGGCAGGGAGCCCACTGCCCGCAGGAAGGGCAGGGGTGGGATAGAGCCCTGAGCTGTGTCCCGTGTCCCGCCAGCTTCTCCCGAGGCCCCTGCTGCGGTGTGTGCCGGCGGGGGCAATGGCAGGAGGCAGACCGCTCCGCTTTGCCGGCTGGGCTGGGCTGCCCTGCTGCCGCTGCGGCTTGGGAAGGGACGGGGTACCCGTTGGCACTGATCCTGCCCCATGGGTGACGGCACAGGTCAGCCCTCCGGCGAGTGGGGTGCGGGCAGCCTTTGCTCCCGCCGCGCAGCCTGAAACGGGCTGGGGGTTTCAGCCGTGGTCGCTCTTGCGACACCTTTTAGCTCCCAGGTGGTCTCGGTGCCCCCTCCCCGGTTTGCTTTCCATGCAAATGCGTGCTCCCACCCCAGAAGACAGTGGCCGATGCTGGACACTCGTCCCTCGTCACTTTAACCGGTGTACAGTCCCGGCACTGACTGCTCGGGGTGACCCACGTGCCTCTGCCCCGACAACTCGTGTCCGCTTGCCCCTCGGTCCTTTACAGCCCTGCGCAGCGCAGGAGGTGGGGACGAGCGCTTTGTGAGGGCTGTTGGCACGCAGAGGGTGCTGCCAGGGTCCTCAGCCCCGGAGCAGTTTCAGCAAGAGGCCTTGCCTGGATTGGGACTTTCTGGCATTTAATCAAGCCCAGTGCACCCGCCAGCGCAGGCGCTCTGCGAGCTGCCCCGAGCCGTGGCTCTTCCCGGCAGCTCTCCCAGCCGATACGGTCGGTGGAGGAGAAACGTCCCTGGTTTTCCGCCTCCAGCACTGTGTGTCCCGGCGGGGACGACGGCACGGGGAGCAGCCACAAAGGAAAACCTGGAGAAGCGCGAGCCCCATCACGGGCTGGTGGGGATGGGGTGTCCGGGGCACCACGGCCCCAGGCTCCCTCTCCCAGCGGTCGCTTGCGGGAATGGCACGAGCCTGCTCCCTAGCAATGCCGGGGACCGTCCCGTCCGTCACTGCCACCCACGCATTGTCCCGCAGCGCCTGCGGTGAGTGTGATGCTCCTACCAGCATGGCGTCCACCTCCCTCCTGCTTATGTCCCGCATAGTCCAAGGCCTTGGCCCAGGTAGGTTCTGGGGGAACGGGCACAAGCCTGAGCGGCCGCCAGCCTAGGCAGCCCCTTTAGCAGAGCTCAGCCCTTCTCCGGCGTGCGGCCGACACCTACACATGAGTCATTTTAAAGAAGGATCTTTCCAGGGAGATGGTGTTGATTTCAGCCCGATACGGGAAAGTCCCTGGGATAAGGCGGCGGCGGGACGCCTGGGTGCGAGGCGAGGCTGAGTCATGCAGCATGAATCTGGGCAAGCCCCTTTGCCTGCCGGGGTGCTGCTCGGCCAGCAAAAGCGGGACGAGGCGAAGGCCCGGCTAGCAAGGGTTCGCAGGAGGTTTGCTGCCCTACTCGGCTGTCCCTTGGGGTGCCCGCAGCAGCCGGCAAACCCAAACATCCCGCCCCAGCTCTGTCCTGTGACCCCTCTCACTAGAAAGAGCCAGCTCACGCCTTCCGTCCCGTTTCTCGCCTCCCTGCAGTGGTTCCTGCTCACGGCGACCGCAGATGCTCACCCGCAACTTCCCTGGTGCTCCTGCCTTCCCGGCCAGGGTGCCCGGGGGCGAGGTGGCATCTGGCCTCTGCCCACGCCGTCTTGTGGGGCTTCGGTGCCGCGCGTGCCATCTCCTGCCTCTCTAGAGCGTGTCAGGCTTTTAACGAGGGGAGCCGTGGCATCGGCTTCCCCCTCGGCGTCACGGGCTGGGTGCTGCCTCCCACGGCTCGGATGGAGACGGCGTGCCCGGCACGGACGGAGGCTGCGGAAGGGCTGGGAGCTGGGCAGGCACGGCGCGTCTTGGGCCTTTTGGGAAGGAGGAGGTTTTAGAGAGCCGGCCGCAGCCGGCGCCTGCAGGCTGGGGTGTCTCCCACCGCAGGCTGGCCGGCGCTCGGGGGGAGCCGCACGGCACGTCTGGTGCCAAATGGACGGGCAGAGCTGGTGACAAACGGGGCAGGGGCTCGCTTGGGGGCACCGTGAAGGAGAGCCCTACGAGGTTGCCCTTTCTTTGGCAAAGGCTAGAAAGCCGGAGACGGACAGAATGACGTACCACAGGGTCGCGCTGGTTGAAACGACATCATTACATGTGAGCAAAAAGCCATGGCGGAAGAGCAGACCTTTCTGACGGGGATGGACGGGCTGTTTTGACCAAGACAATTTATATTCTGATACGATCGAGCTGCTCTCCTCTGAGCTCAGCGTGGAGCGAGGCTCTGTGTGCGTGTTTGGGAGAGGAGAAGTGGCTCTGCCTCCTTCCCCCGTGGGACGGGTAGGTGGGAAGGGGGTCTCCGAGGAGCCGCGTGCTGTCGCTCGCTGAGCTCGCCAGCCTGCAGGGCTGAAGGGCTGGAGCTGCCCCGCACGTCGGCGCTGGGTCAGCTTTGGGCGCTCGGCGAGGCGAGCGGTCTCGCATGGAGCTGGCTTCTCCTGGAGGGACGGTGGCCATCTGACTCTCCAGAGCCAAGGCAGGGTCCCTTCCACCCGACGTCACACGGGCTGGGAGACCCCAGCTGCGCTGTGTTTGCAGCTCCAGAGGAGATCGCTTTCATTTCCTCGCCATTTGTCAAAATACCCTCCTGGTAAAAGATGGTTTATTTTATTCCTTGACACACAGTAAAACCTATCGAGTCGTTATCTAGCCGTAAAATCTGAGACACAGGCCGAGTGCGCTGCTTGGGCACGGTCTGTTCGCTCCCCTCTTCCCAGCACAAGCCCGACCTAGCTGATTTCTCAGCCAAACCAAAGTATCTCGTCCCCGTTGACAGCGGCTGAGGATCTGATCTTGGGGACGCGTAGCCAGAAGAGCTGCAGGAAGGGAGGTGGCCCATTTTGGCTGGGGAGTCCCGCACGGCTTCTCCTTTCCACACGCCTTGGCACGGACGTGCCTGTCCTGGGGTTTGCCCCCGCGCCGGAGTCCGTGCTGCGAACTGATGCAAAAGTGGCAACGGGAATTTATCGGAATCGATGCAAAAGTGACAAGGGGAATTTATCGGAATCGATGCAAAAGTGGCAACGGGAATTTATCGGAATCGATGCAAAAGTGACAAGGGGAATTTATCGGAATCGATGCAAAAGTGGCAATGGGAATTTATCAGAATTGATGCAAAAATGGCAATACCAGCAAAAGAGACGGAGAACTTGATCTCTGAGGCTGTTACAGGAGGTTTCCGAACAGGCTGGTAACTGGAAGGTGGGGGAGTTTCCCAGTTCAGCCCTGTAGGAGCTTCCCTACCTGCAGCTTCTGGTTTTAAACTGGGACAGCGCTGGCTTGAGCAGGTTGCTGGAGCACCAGGGCACTTCACAGCCGGTGGCCGGCATCCCTCACCCGCTGGGGAGGATTTGACACTGGTGCTCATGAAAGCTGTGGACAGGGGAAGCGCTTGGCCTCCACTGCCTGAGCGGAAAGAGCCCCGGGTGTTCACCTCTGATGACCTGAGAATTAGCAGCGTAAATCCCGGCAGATGCAAAGACGTTGTTCCCTCCTGCTGCTGCTCCCCACTCTGTCTGCTCCTCTGGTGAATTGGAAAGGACGTGCAAGGGGGATTAACGGGGTTTGGGGTTTTCCTGCTCTGAAATACTCAAGCTGTCAGAGTTTGCTCGTGACTGGTTTTACCACCACTGCTTCATGCTTAATGAGCCTTGAATCCTTAACAAAGACTTCTCCCTCTTCAGGGCTTCGCTCATTGGGGTTAAACGGGTTCAAACGGCGGAGCGTGCGTGCCCGGCTCCGGCTGCCATCCCGACACCTCTGCCTCGGCTCTCGCGCCCTCCTTTACCTCTACCCTGCCGGCGACCATCCGCGCCGTGCAGGAGACCAACAGGGTTTTAAAACCCACCACCGAGGGCACAACCTTCTTGAGCTGGGCTTGAGACTCTTGACGGCCACCTCCTCCCTGTGCCCCCGCTCCCCCGTGGCTGCGTGTGCGTGGCAAGAGCTGCCCCGTACGTCGGGAGAGCCCCGAGAAAGGCTGCACCCCTGCACCACGACGTCGCTCCCTGCACGGCACCCCCGGGGGGGGTTTGCTTTCCCCACAGCACCGCAGAAGCTCTGCTGGGACAGGCAGGGCCGTGCCGGGCAGGCAGCCGCTCACCGCCTCTCCCAGCCGGTGGTGGTCGCGCGAATGGCACCCGGAGCCCGGGCAGAGCTGCCGCTGAAGCTGGATTTTCCTAGTCTGGCTGCCGGACTCGTGTGCTACTCCACCTGCCCCCTCACCCTCCGTGGGCAGTGGTGCCCACCTCACCGGAGCCATGGGCCTGCACGGCAGGCATTGGCCAGTGCCGGTGCCGGGCAGGCGTGGAGACAGCCTCTGCCGGAAGGCTGGTGCTGGTGCAAGGTGGTGCTGCCTGCCGGGACGCCAGGAGGAGAGCGCACCCCTAAAGGCATGGGAGTGAGAGGCAGGAGTGGGGAACAGCGGGTGAACCGGGCTGGCCAGGACGTTACGGCTCCCGCTCCGTGGTAGAGACCCGCTGGTGCCTTTGGCGAGCTGGGGCAGCCGTCCCGCTTCCCGAGGGCTCGTGGGGCAGAGCTGCTGGTCCCCGCGATCCTCCGGGGTGCTTGAGGAGCACCTACGTGCCGTGGCATTGGCCTCGGCTTCCCCCCATCCCTGTCCTGGCACGGCTCCCCAGGACACCGGGCCCGCAGCTGGCTGCGCAGAGCCAGCGTGGCCCTTGTCCAGGCGGATGGACTAGCCCGGGGAGCTGGCCCTGCCGCCAGCCGCCGGCATCGGGGGGCTGGGAGCCCCGGCTGCGGCCAGCCCTGCACCCAAATCGCTCTCGCGTCTCCGTTTGCTGCCTGGACTCTGCCGGAGGGGAGATGCAGACTCTTTCCAGACTCGTACCTTCCCTGTGCCTCTGATTTCCAGCTCCTAAAATCTGTTTCTCGCCCTCGGAGGGTTTCCCCTTCTCCCGTCCCTTTGCCTTCCAGCGAACGCGTGGGAGATTCGGACACAGCTGCTGGGGGCTCTGGGCAGCAAATCTGGATGCGCTAAAGGGGCGTATTTTCCACGCCCGAGTTTCAGGCTCACCGACAGGGTCTGGCGTGCTCTCCGGCTCGTGTCGATGCAGCTCCCACCGGAGCTGCTTCATCTCTCCCAGCCATCCCCTCGGCTCGCGACGGCCCGACGGCGGCAGAGCCATAGCCAGCGCCCCGGCGCTCCCCAATCCCCTCCTGGGGATGCCCGGGGGTCCCCCGCTACAGCCGGCGCAGCCCCCTCCAGCCGAAAGCCCCGCGGGGACGGCGCGAGCGGCCACTTACCAGCTTCCTCTGGTTGCTGAGGCAGAAAGTGCAGATCTGTTTGGGCTGGGAGTTCTCGGTGTCGCGCGCGGGGGGGCTGCTGCCGCCGTGGTGGTAGAAGGCAGGGGTGGTGTGGCAGGGCTGCCCATCCCCGCACGCCTCCCCCACCAGCAGCACGTTCCCCAGGTGGGAGATGTAGCTGGAGGCCAGTCTCAAGGTCTCGATCTTGGAGAGCTTTCTGTCGGCCGGCTCCGTGGGGATGAGCGTGCGGAGGGCGGTGAAGGCGGTGTTGACGCTGTTGGTGCGGTCACGCTCCCGCGCGTTGGCCGTGTGACGCTGCCGGGGCTCCCTGTTGATTCGGTTGGGTTTCTTGCCGCTCCTGCGCTTGCTGGCCTTGATGCCGTAGCCGTCGGCGTCCAGGTGGTAGGGCTTCTCGTCGGAGCCGGAGCTCTCGCTGCCGTTCTCCTCATCCTCGGACAGCATGCTGATCTCGGGGTACAGGTACCGGCTGGGGGCCGAGCGCAGCATGGCAAAGGACATGTTGGGCGGCGAGGGGACACCGAGGAAGCCGCGTGGGGACCGCCGCGCTCTGCCAACCGCCTCCTGCTGCGGGCAGCCTCAGCTCCAGGCGCTCATGCTGCTTCCTCGGCTGGGGTCCGGGGAGCCCCGGCTCGCGTCGCCCTCCCCGGGCAGGCTCCGGCTGGGAGGTGCTGCAGCGGGGCGTCCCCCTCGCCAGCTCCCCGCCGGCTCTCTCTGCGCAGAAGGGGTTAAGGGCTGCTCGCAGGCAGGGCTGCCTGTTTCCTCTCCCCACACATGTGCATCTTAAGACGCTGAGTGTGGCAGGAGCAGGGAGTTTTATAGCGGCAGCAGTGGTCAGCCAGGCCCCTCCTCCGCTCCGGCAGGCAGCCCTGCTCCGGCTCTGGAAGTGGGAGCCGCAAGGCTCACGCCTACCTGAGCTCACCCTCCATCCCCGCAGGGGACTTAACCCTTCAGGGCTCGGCTGGGGGTCCTGCCCGTGGCCGGGGGGCTGCAGCCAGCGTGGCGAGGACGGGAGCGCTCGTTGCCGTTCACCTGCCGGCCGCGGGCCTCGGCCACGGCTGCCGGCCCGGCACGCGGGGACTCGTGCGGCATCCTCGCCCATCACCTGCGTGGTTCTGGGTGGGCACGGCGCTGCCGGGAAGGTGGGCACCGGCAGCGGGGTCCGTGGGGGCTCCCAGAGGTCCCCGGAGGACCCTACGTGCTGGGGCAGGAGGGAGGCCCCCCCCGGCCCAGCGCCTGCGGGGTTCATGGGCAGCTTGCGCCTGGGCCAGGGTTGGGGACGGGGCTGCGTCACCCCCAGGCGGGGGCTGGGGAGACAGGCTCCTGCTCAGGATTAGTCCCTGCAAAGAGAACTCCTGCGAGCGCTCCCTCCCTTCCCGCAGCATGACCAAATCCATCCTGCTGCACTGCTGCTAATGGGGCAGAGAGGGAGGAATTAACCCTTGCGGAGCTGCCCACCGGCACACCTCCGCCGAAACTCCTGTCTGGTGCACGCCTGCTGCTTTAATTTGCTTTAATTTCCTCCCCAGATATCGAGAACGGCATTTGTGCCTCTGTCAGCCCGATAAGGTGTGTGGAGCCCGCTCCTGTCCCCGTAACCTGTCCCCGTAACCTGTGCCCATAACCGCGCCGGCTCTGCTGAGCCCGCAGGAGCCGGCACCTTCGCAACCCGTCCCAGACAACCCCCTGCTCCCCTTCCCGCGCCGGCTCGTCGTGCCCACGCAGGCAGCTCGAGCAGACTCCTCTGGGGACAGAGGGCTTGGGGGGGTCGAGCAGGGGTCCCCATGGGCCCCCAGCGGCTGCCGCTTGCGCGGGGCAGTCCTGGCAGTCTGTGCCCAGACCCGGGACCAAAGGAAGCCAAGGCCTTTCTGTGCTGCGCAGGTGAGCTTGGGTGCTGGTGGGGGGAGCCCTGAGACCCAGCCCCGGCTTTGCTCCGCACGGCTCTTGGCTCGGTGGCAGCCCCAGGCAGGCAGGTTTGGTGCGTCCCCAGGGCTTGGTCGTGGCCACGGAGGTGCCGCAAGGCTGCTCTGGAGCTTGCTGGCCCAGCCGGTCCCTTGCTGCAGAGGCAGAGGGCAGGCGGGGAGGCTCGGCCCCGATGAAGGCCATCAGCCTCCTCCTCCGGGGCCAGGCACATGGGAATCCCCGCAGCATCCCGGGCCATGGAGCTGTCCCTAAGGTGTGGGGCTGGGACCCCGCACCCAGGATGGGTCTGGGGAACCTGTGGACCTCGAGCGCTGGAGCGGGCTGTGCCTCAGCTCCGGGCTGCCTCGCCCCAGCCCCGTAACCGGGTAGAATACGAGTCGTGACAGTGGGAGCATGCGCGCTCTGCCTTTGCACAAGGAGAACGTCGGTGCCCGGAGAAGGCCTGCTCTTCCCCCGAGCCCAGGCGCATCGCCCAGCCCGGCAGAGCTCCTGCCACTTGGCCCTGCTCGGGGGACCCTCGGCGCAGCGTCATCCCCTCGCGGGGCGACTGCAAACCCGCAGCCTGGGGGGCTGCCGCAGGGTCGGCCAGGCTGAGCCCCGCGGACTGCTCTCCCCTTGCCAGCAGGAGGGACGCCGGCTGCTTTTGGTGAGGGGGGGCTGACAATCCCCAACAGCGGCAGCTCCAGCCCTGCCTGCACGCGGCCCCGGGGGCAACCGGGCGAGACCCCGCTGCCGCGTCGCGGCTGTCGAGTGCGCTTTGTGCGGTGTGTTGATAAGCGGCGTTTTAACTTGGCCAGAACTGGGAATTGCCGTTTGCTGTGAAGTCTCAGGTTTCCCCCCTGTTTCGGCGGCGAGCAGTGCATCCCCCCGAGCGCGGTCCCCAGCAGGAGCTCCGCACGGAGTGTCGTCACTCCGAGCCAGCGTTTTTCACCTTTGCAGTGTGCTACCACGGTTAATCAGCAGTTTCAGCATCTTCTGAAATCCAAGCCACTGTCATCTCCTTCCACAGCGCTGGGCACTCACCGTGTGTGCTTTGGAAACCCAGGCTCCTGTAGGCATCTGCTTTCGTTTAGCTCCGCTAATGATCTTGCTTTTCTCTAGCACCTTCTATCCAAGTGCAATCCCCAGGCTCTTTCCCTGCGCTGTCCTTCCTGGTGAGGCGCACGTCCGTCTCCCTGCGGCCCAGCTCCGGACCGGGATGGAGAGCGGTCCTGTGTGCAGGTGACGCTCGGCCCTGGGTCGGGCCAGAGCACCAGACCTGGCACAGGCTCGGAAAGCCCTGGTCTTAAATAAGCAGAGGCGTTTGGCGCTGGAGATCGCAGCGTCCCGACGCCTGGCTCTGTGGCTCTCCTGGCTTCCCGGAGAACTTCCATGATGTCCCGATTTGGGCATTGTCTTCCCAGCCCTGGCAGGTCAGCAGAGCCTGGGGTAGGCGCCTTCTCCTGGGGAGGCCGCGGCTGCAGAGCCATGGCCGAGGAGTCTGAAATTCCCCGCTGCGATCCATCCCCTGCCACGGCTTTATTACCTGGAAGCTTGGCCTGGCTGCCTGCAATGACGCCACCGCTCCGCTGCAGAGGAGGTGCTGCCTGCAGCGGCTGCCTGCCTCGCCCTGCTCCCTCGACCGAGGTGCTGGGCCGCGGTGCGGTTGGGCTTTCGTGGTCCCTTTTAAATCTGCCTCTCCCCGGCTTTGGGACCTGACCTCCCGCAGCGAACAGCCCTGCAGGGCGTGGGGTGCTTGGGGTGGCTTTCTTGCAGCCGCCTTGACCCCGGGCTCTGCGGAGCTTCCATCCCCGCAGAGGGTGCCCGGTGCTCGTGCCAGACCCCCCGAGGACCCCCCTCCTACAGAAGGTGCCGCTGGAGGTGCTGGGGGTGCAGAGCCCTGTCCAGCACTGCTGGAGTCCAGACTGCGGTCGCCCTGGGGGGCACGTGAGACGTCCTCCTGCCGTGGTCCTGGGATCCCCAGCACCTGGGCACGCTGCCGTGGTCTCCGGGGTGGGGGGTGGGAGGGCTGAGCTTGCCCCGTCCCCTTTCTCCTCCACGTGGACCGGATATTTTCAAGAGAAGAATCTTTCCTACGAGGCTCTCCAGCTGCCAGGAATGTGCGTCTAGGAATGCCCAGGGCCCATCCAAGAACAACTTCCAGACGTGAGGCTGAGTGACGGCAGTCCCTCGCTTCGGGGCTCCAGACTCCCCCGCGCTCGCCTGGAGGACGCAGCTCGCCGGAGGCGATGTGTTAACAACACGGGAGGCAGCCGCGCCGCCCGAGTGGGTGGGTGGGAGGCGAGCGGAGGGGAGGGACCCGCTTGTCGCTACTGGGCTGCTTCAGGATGGTTAAGAAACTCCGTCTGGGAGGAATTTGCTCCTTCCTCCGCACTGTGGGGCTGTGGGGGGACGTGGATCCCACTGGTGGGGACTGGGCTGGGGGAGGACGTGGGTCCCACTGGTGGGGACTGGGCTGGGGGAGGACGTGGGTCCCACTGCTGGGGATTAGCCCCGTGGGGGAGTTGCAGCCCGGCCGTCCTCCTGTGGTGGCCCCAGGCCTGTATGTTCCTACGGGATTTTGCTGGGGCTGGGACCCTGGTCCTGACCTACCCAATGGCACCGTCAGTGCCCTGGCGTTTGCTCCCTGCCCCAGAACAACCAGAGCTAGGGACACCCAGTCGGGGCCTCCCAGTGCCCTCCCCAGCAGTCACTGGGGTGTCTGTGCCGGGCACGTAAGCACCAGGGCCAGGACGAGTGCGTGGGGCTTCCTGCCGGCACCGAGCCCATCCCTGCCGGCAGGTGCTGCCTGGCCGGCGCCGCACGGGGCATCTCCCACGTCGAGGTCTGGGCTGGGGCAGGAGGTCCCGAGCGCCCTCGCAGCGTGCAGCCGGGGTGTGCTCCTGCGTGGCCGGTACGGGACCCTGGGGCTCGCGTTTCAGGGGAAAATGTTCCAGGCCTGCTGGGATTCTGTCTGTGCTCCTGGCAAGAGCTTCGCCCAGGGATTCCTGCGTCAAGTCCGCAGCTCCTGGCGGAGCTGAGCCGGCCTTCGGGAAGAGACGCCCAGTCTGGGCTTCCAGGCTCCAGGCAAGGCAGCGCTCCCTGCGCAGCAGCCCAGGGTGTTAAAAATACTTGCTTGTCTCTACGCTGACTGTGTCTCTCCAGCTGACGGCTGCGGCTAGCCCCGCTCTGCCGCGCCACGGCCGGAGAGCCAGCCCCGCTCCAGTCTTTCCCCGTGCGATGGAGCTGTAGCGTGTGTTTGTCAGGGTGAGGAGGGCATCACACGGGGAAAAAGGGCAAGGAGGGCAAAGCTGCTCTGATCCCTCAGCCACAGAGCCCAGAGGAACAGTTTGCATCCCTGTACCTGCGTCATCACCGGGGCCTCCGTGCTGCCGATCCTCTAGCGCTCTCTGCCCTGCCGCCGTCACTGCCCAGCCTGCCTGCACCCCCGGAGGTGAAGCAGAGCGGCTCCAGCATCGCTGCCTGCAGGCTGCGTGGGCAGGACTGCTGCGTCCCCTCGCCTGCTTCTCCCCGGAGGCTCGGTGCCGCGTGTGGCACTGCTGAACTCCTGCTCTGCCAGGGCCTTGCGTCCCCGGCCTCGCCGCTGCCGGCAGGGACCCCTGCAACCGGGCGAGCCGTGCAGCGGCGTGGGCACGTGAGCACGCTGCTCCGGGAGCAGGTACTTCTCCTAGAAACACAGCGGGGTGCAGCTGGACAGACAGCCACGCACCTCTGCCCAGCGAGCGTGCCTTGTGCTGCCTGGGAGCATCGGTGTCACACGGTGCTGAGAACAGGAGCCCGCACCAAGTGTTGGTTGTCACTGACCCCGTCACCGTTCCCTCATCCTGTGCCGGTCCAAGGGGCTGCTGCGAGCGGACGGTCGGATGGAGCAGTCCCCGTGCCTGTGGGGACGCCCGCCTCTGCCTGGCAGCCCCTCGGGGAGCCGGCGGCTGCTGCCCCGTTGCTCTCTGTGGAAATCTTCTTCCCAGGTGAGGCAGCAGCTCCAGCCCCGGCAGACGCGGTGGCTGCAAGCTCCTGCCTGGCCAAGAGCTGGCACCACCGCCCAGGCGTCGTGGCTGCCTGCGGCCGGCAGAGCTGTGGGCGTCGGGCGTCCCACTGGCATCCCCGGGGCTGTGCGGGGGCAACCCAGGGACAGGCGGCTGCAGAGCAGCCCGTGCCAGGCTCCCGGAGGCCTCTTGGGTAACAGCGTTCCTGCTGCCAGCCACAGGATGAGGCTTCCAGAGCCGACATCCTGGTGTCTGTCTGTCTGTCTGTCTGCACGAGCCTCAGCTGGGCAGGTGCAGAGGGCAGCGGCGCAGGGGAGCTCAGCCTGCAGACGCGGGGGCTCTGCCGGGTCAGTCCCAGGTGGGCCAGGAGTCCTCCGGGGGCTCGGCCGTGCCCCAGCAGCACGCAGCCTCTGGCCCAGTGCAGCAGCAGCGTCCCAGGACCAGGCCAGCCCCTGCTGATGCCGAGGGGAAAATTCCTGCCCGGATCCCCGCGGGGGTTGCACATATCCTGCGCTGACTCTGCTCCGAGAGTGATGGATGGGTCCGGCGTGGCCCCGGGGGCTCCTGCCGGCTCTGCCTTCCCGGGGCTCCAGGCGCCTTTCCGTGGGAGGCTCCGTGTCGTTTGCAAGTGTTTATGGGGACCAGATGGTGCCGCGGGGCGAGGGTGACCCCTGACTGCGGGGTGTACGGGGCACAGGTTGCCTTCACACCTTCGTCCCTCTGTGGCTGTAATTGGGGACGGGGTCTCTGCCTTCTGCAACGCCAGGGCAGCTGGGAGAAGCCGGAGGGCCCTCGCTCCCCACTCCTCCCCGACCCCGCCAGCCCCGAGGGGCAGGATGCGGCCGGGGCAGGCGAGGAGCAGGGGCTGGTGCGGGGGGGCCGGGCAGGACCACCTGCCCAGCGTCTGCCTGATCCCTGCCCGTCGGGTCGCATCCTGCCCTCGTGTAGCTGCGGGGGCTCAGTCCCCAAGGCGGGCCGTGGGTTCGTTGTCAATGGTGATGAGTCTGGAGGTCTCGCCCACAGAAGCGCCCAGTCGCCGCCGGGACTGCCTCGGTGTTCTGGTGACTTGCCGCGGCCACGAGCGCTGCTGCCAGGCTGCGGGCTGCGTGAGAGCAATTTCGCTACCGGGTTCGAATCTCCCAGCTTCCCCTTTGCCGGACATCCCCTCGCTCCTGTCCGGGGGGTGCAGAGCGAAACCTCCCCGTGTGCCCCCTCTCCGCCCGTGGGCTTGGCATCAGGCCCCAGCTGGAGCCGTCCCCGGTGCCCAGATGGGCTCTTCGGGGCCTTTTGCCTTCGCCGCTCCTCTCCGAGCCCTGCGCTGGGGCAGCCCGTCCCGCTGGGGAGCCAGAGTCCGGAGCCCCCTCAGGGGCTGGTTCCTGCCCCCGGCCTCTCGTAAAGGGAAGCAGAGCAGCTCCGACGTTTCCTCCGTGCCCATCTCCCCCAGCCCCCGTCGGTCCAAGGACCGCAGCAGGTCAGGGACAGCTCACCTCCGCAGCCTGTCCCCGTGCGAGCTGCTCACGGGCATCGGGGCAGCCGCCCCCCACGCTGGTGTCGGGGACGGGAGACGTGGAGCCCAGCAGCATCTCCGAAACCCGCCTGTGGTGCCGGCTGGCTCCACCAGCGCACCGCGATGCCAGGGGCTGCTCCTGCCCCGGAGCTGTGGGACCCGCCGCCGCGGGCAGACCCCGGTGGCCATGGAGCCAAGGGGTGGGATGAAGCCACCGGTGCGTTGGGGGCAGCTGCCTGCTCCCAGTACGGGCAGCCAAGAAAGGCAGCGGCTGGCCGGGTGCGCGCGTGCAGGGGGAGCAGGCCTGGCAGCTGGCGATCGGAAAATGTGAGGCGCGCTCCTGTCTGCGGGACGGACGCAGGAATGTGCTCAGCCGCGGCGCTGCTGACCGCCCGCAGCCCCCTGCCCGCGCGCTCCAGCAGGCAGCTGAAGCCTGGTTGCGGCCAACGCCGCGCTCCGGCGTTCCCGCTCATTGAGCCACCAAAAGGTTTTTAAACCCTTCCTGCTGCGGTAAATGAGCCCGGGCGCTGCTTACCTTGACGCTTGCGTCCTCTGCCCCGGGCGTGGAGGGAGGGGCTGCACGTCCCCTAACGAAGCGCAGCTCAGGGCTGCCTGCAGTCGTGCTCGCAGGCCAGACCTCCTCGCCCCACCGCAGCTTTGGGGTTCGGTCATTGCCATCCCAGCCTCCCCCCTCCCCGCGCACCCCTCTGCAGCCTCGTGCCGCCCTGGCTGCCTGCAGCGTGTGGGTGCCGGGGCAGCGCAGGGCGGCAGCGGGCATCGGCAGCTCGCAGCCGGGGTTTGCTTGGCTGCCGCCGGGAGGGCTTGGGGCGTCCTCACTGCGAGCCGCAGGCAGCGCCTGGGCACCGCTACCGCTTTTCGGTGCCTGCGAATGGGCAAGGGGGGGCAGCGGGGTTCAGCCCCTCTGTGTCAGCCCGTACCTGCGCAGGGGGGTGGACGCCACACGGCTTTCCTGCCCCCCTCCTTTTTATCCCCCTGGTACCCAGGGATGCATCTTGAAACGGTGTCCCCTGCCCTCCCCTCTCACCGCCTCCCTCCGCTCCCCTCCAGGACATTCGCAACACAGTGGGCAACATCCCCATGGAGTGGTACCAGGACTTCCCGCACATCGGCTACGACCTGGAGGGCAAGAGGATCTACAAGCCCATCCGGAACAAGGACGAGCTCGACATGTTCCTGGAGAAGATGGAGAACCCCGACTACTGGTGAGCACGTCGGGAAGGCCGCGTCGGTGCACGGTGTGACGTGCTCACCACGTGCACTGTGTGTGTCCACACAAGTGCACACCGGGGCTTGAAACACCCTGACCCCCCGGAGCTCAGGCTGTAGAGTACAGGCTGGAGACCTCAGGGTCTCCTGGTGTGACTCCTGGCGTGTGGCTTCGGGAGACCTCAGGGTCTCCTGGTGTGGCTCCTGGCGTGTGGCTTCGGGAGCCCGGGGCTTCAAGGTAGCCGGGCTTGTACCACCGTCAGGGACGGACGCTGCGGTCCAGCCCTAACCCTGTCCCATTTGGCTCCCTGCAGGCGAACGGTCCAGGACAAGATGACGGGCGCAGACATAAAGCTGACAGACGAGCAGGTGGACCTGGTGCATCGGCTCCAGAAAGGGCAGTTTGGGGACGTCCACTTCAATCCCTACGAGGTAGGGTCATGGCACACCCCCTGCGCTTGTTCCGAGCGCTGGGTTGCCCCAGGACGGGCAGGGGCAGCACAGCTTCCCCTGCCACACGGGTCTGTGTCTCCTCAGCCAGCCGTTGACTTCTTCACCCACGAGGTCATGATCCACCCGGTGACGAATCGCCCAGTGGACAAGCGGAGCTTCATCCCCTCCCTCATCGAGAAGGAGAAGGTGAGAGGTCTGACGGCACCTAGGGTGAGCTGGGAGCACAGAGCCAAGCTCTGCTTGCGGCTGGAGCCCCCACGCAGACGGCAGCGCTGAAGGCTGGTGACTGCGGCTGTTCTCCTGTCCGGCAGTCCCTCCTGTCCCTGCCGTGGCCCACCCACCCCCACGACTGTTCCTGCTGCAGCAGTTTGTGTCCACGTGTAAACCCGTGCCAAGTCCCCCCGTCCCGTGCAGCTCTCCCAGGGCTGCAGAGCCGTGCTCGGCGGCTCTCATTTCCATCCTCACGTCCCACACCTCCTCCTCCCCAAGCCTGCAGAGTCCTGTGGCTCCTGGGGTTGACCTCTCCCTGCCCCACAGGTCTCCAAGCTCGTCCACGCCATCAAGATGGGCTGGATCAAGCCCCGTAAGCCCAAGGATGACACACCTACGTACTACGACCTCTGGGCCCATGAGGATCCCAACTCCATCCTGGGCCGCCACAAGATGCACGTCCCAGCCCCCAAGATGAAGCTGCCTGGGCACGAGGAGTCCTACAACCCCCCACCCGAGTACCTGCTCAGCGAGGAGGAGGTGAGGGCGGCCGGTAGCAGCCGGGAGCCGCAGGGGAAAGCGCTGGGCACACGGGGAGCTCAGTAGGTGCCGGGAGCCGAGGGAGGCTGTACCGGGGAGGGCAGCGGGGGATGCGCTGAACCTTGGAGGGGCACCCTAGAGACCACGTCGTGTCGAGATGAGTCAAGACCTTGCAAGGAAAAGGAAAGCAAAGGTTCCTCAGCCCCCTGAATAAAAACAGGAGTGGGGCCACCTCCCAGGGAGCAGGGTGTCGCTGTGACAGCGAGGTGCAGCCTCCAAGCTAAGCTGCTGCAGGGTGTCCTGGCGCAGGGTTCGTCCTGGCACGCTGCGTCCAGAGGCACGTTCAGCCCAGGGGCTGGGGGGGCAAAAACAGGCAGCAAAACCCTGGCAGGCTGAGGAGGGCTCGGCGGGAGGCAGACGGGGAGCGTTGGGGCAGAGAGGGTGAGCACGGTGTCTCACGGAGCGGCACGGTGTTGGCTGGCGAGAAACCATCTCGAGGATGGTTCTTGCTGGGCTTGGGGCGATGTGTCGGGGCTGGGGCGGTGGCACCTCGCCATCCAGGGGTCCTGCCAGCCCCGCTGACCCCGGGTCCCCTCCGCCCCGCAGAAGCTGGCCTGGGAGCAGCAGGAGCCGGCCGAGCGGAAGCTGAACTTCGTGCCGCAGCAGTACCGGTGCCTGCGGGCAGTGCCTGCCTACTCCCGCTTCATCCACGAGCGCTTCGAGCGCTGCCTGGACCTCTACCTCTGCCCGCGCCAGAGGAAAATGCGGGTGAGGGCTTCTCCTACCCCCCCACCCCCCACCCAGGTGTCCTGGGGACGTTTCACACCGGCCTCTGCTCGAGCCTGTGTAAGCCCCGATGCCACCCAGATGGGCAGGGGACCGCAGTGCCCTGGGGCACAAACTGCTGCGCCTAAAGGCCTCTTGCCGCTCACCTACCCGCAACGCCAGTCCCAGCTCACGGCAGAGCTCCTGAGCTGGGACGGGGCCGTGCCCGTGCTTGCAAAAGCGCTGTCCTGGGATCCCCCTGTGGCTCAGAGCCCCGAGCCTGGGCTTTCCAGCCGGAGCCTGCCCTGGGGCTGCGGGGCTGTACGGCCCGTGCACGCAGGGCACCAGCACCGCTGCCGGGGGAGCGCCAGCGGGGCCGAGGTACCGCCTGGGTGCGTCTCACCGCCCGCCTCTCGCAGGTCAACGTGGACCCGGAGGACCTGATCCCCAAGCTGCCGAAGCCACGGGACCTGCAGCCCTTCCCGACCACCCAGGCCCTGGTAAGTGGATGTGGGGAGCCGGGGGGGGCTGCAGTGCATGCCCGTGGCAGTGGGCTGTGCCCAAGCCAGTCCTGGTGGGACCAGGCATGCCCACGCACCCGTATCGGCTGTTCTGGGCAGAGCTGCTGCCTGCTTGCCCTGGAGGGAGACGAGCTGTCCCGCAGCCCATGCCGGGCAGAGCCAGGCAGCAGTGAGGTCCTGCCTGCAGCGGGTGAGGCAGGACTGGGATCAGTGCCATTGCGGATGGGCAGAGCAGGGGACCTGCCCCAGGAAAAGAGCAGGGGCCCCAGGTCTGGTCGTGCAGGGTGGTCAGCAGCACGCAGACCTCTGCTTTCCTCTAGACACAAATGACCCCAGGCCCCCTCTCCCTCCTTGAGGAACCCGGGGCAGTGTGGGGAGATCCCCACAGAGGAGCCGCTGGGCTGCGTGGGGCCCTCACCCATCTCCCGTCTCCCTCCCCAGGTCTACCGTGGCCACACCAGCCTGGTGCGTTGCATCAGCATCTCTCCCAGCGGGCAGTGGCTGGTGTCAGGTAAGGATTCGCTCCCCAGACCGGGGCATCCCGGACACGCCGGGCACTGCTGGCCTGGCCCCAGTGCTGGAGCTGGTCCCAGTGTCACCCCATGCCGGCGCGGGGCTCAGGGCGGCCAGCCTGAGCGGTCGGGCACCAGGGAGCCTGCCAGCCCCCTCCACCGGTGCGCAGCTGTGGGGGAAGCCTGGGCAGGAGGCTGGGAGCATCCCTGGGAGTCCTGCGGCTGCCCAAGCCGGCAGCGTGTCCCCCCCAGCCTGCGGGAAGGCGCGTTGCCTCCAGAAGGCTCCGTGGGTTTTTCCAGCCGCTCTCGGGACCCCACCCAGGAGCCTGCGTCCCTCCCGCTCAGCAGTGGAGAAAGTGAGGCTGGAGGAGTAAACGCAGAGCCGTGCGCGGCCGGCCGGAGGCTGGAGATTGAGAGCAGATGGCAGTTTAACAGCCCACAAAGGCACATGTGCTTTTTATAGCCCTGGAGTTTCCAGGCTGCCAGCTCCCGGTGGCCGCGGTGTCGGCTGGTTGCACAACGTGGAATTCCTGGCCCCGGGCTGGGAAAGTGGCTGAGATCAGGCGTTAAAAATAACCCGACCTGCGGGGACACGCGCGCGCCGCCGGCTACCTGCTCCCGCTGCGCCTGCCCGTGGAAAAGCCTGCCCGGGGAGCTGCCTGCCCGGGGAGCTGCCTGCCTGCATCTGCGAGCTAGGCAGGGCCGCGCCATGCCGTGCCGAGCTGAGCCAGGCACGCTGCCAGCACGGCAGCTGCGCCGGGAGCCGCGTGCGTCAGGAGGGGGACCACGGGCAGAGATGCGGCGCTGGAGGGAGCGGGATGGGGGCCTGTTCTCTCGGCAGCAGCCCCCGGTCACGTCTCGCCTTCGTGGTGCTGGAGCTGCTGTCATGCGGAGAAGCTGCTGGGGAATCGCGGGTGCCGGGGCATGGCTGTGTCCCTCTTGCTGCTCCCGGTGCTCCTCCCCAAGGGCTGTGAGCAGGGGCAGTGCTGCGGGGCGTGGGGCTGCTCTTCCCTCTGGCGTGGGGACGTGCCCTGGAGTCCCGTGCTGCTGAGCCGAGCCGTGGCAGCCCCCGGTGCAGCGTCCCTGGGGGGGAACCGTGCCTGGCCCTGGCCCTGGCCCACCCCGTCCTGTCCCGCAGGCTCCGATGACTGCACGGTGCGGTTCTGGGAGGTGTGCACGGCTCGCTGCATGAAGACCCTGCCCGTGGGCGGCGTGGTGAAGAGCGTCGCCTGGAACCCCAACCCCACCATCTGCCTGGTGGCCATCTGCGTGTGAGTGTCCCAGCGTGGCCTTCGTCATCCTCCAGCCAGGAGCTCCCTGAGCTCGAGCGGTTGCTGGATCTCCTCTCCCAAAGCCTGTCCAGCCTCCAAGGGGCACCTGTAAACTCGTGGCACCCCCAGCGGCGAGGATGGCCACACTGTGGTGTGCAAAGCCACCTCTGCTCGCTGTAACCCTGCCTCCCGCTTCAGTTGGTGGCCCTCATTCTTCTGTGGAGGAACCAGTCAGTCCCCTCCATCCTCTCTGGGGCATTCAGAGCTCCCCCGTATTCTCCCTCCTCTCTCCTTGTTGGCCTACGGAAGGGCCTGACTGCTCACAGAGTCCCGCACGTCCCTCCCCGTGGCCCTGGCCCTGTGCTGGGGCCATCCCGTGGCAGCATGGGGCTTGCAGAAGGGTTTCCTCTCCTTGGTGGTGCCCTGACCCGTGCACTCGTCCCGCACTGCAGGGAGCAGTCGGTGCTGCTGGTGAACCCCTGCCTCGGGGACAAGCTGCTCTACGGGGCCACCGACCAGCTGCTCGAGTCCTACGTGGCGCCGGAGGAGGAGCGGGTCCAGCCCGTGCAGTGGGTGACAGCCACCATGGAGGAGCACGGCAAAGGCGTCCGGCTGGTCGTCCAGCACAGCAAGGTAGGGACGGGGAGGCCCCGCGGGAGCCAGGCCGGCTGGGAAGCTGCTGCTCCGTGGGGAGGCGTGGGGCAGTCCCGCTGGTGGGTCTGACCCGGGGCTGTCCCCGTCCCCGCTCTCCGCAGGCCGTGAAGCAGGTGACCTGGCACGGCAAAGGCGACTACTTTGCCAGCGTCGTCTCTGACAACAGCAACATGCAAGTGCTGATTCACCAGACCAGCAAGCGTTGGAGCCAGAACCCCTTCCGCAAGAGCAAGGGGCTGGTGCAGTGCGTGCTCTTCCACCCCATCCGCCCCTACTTCTTCGTGGCCACCCAGCGCTACGTCCGCGTCTACAACCTCCTCAAGCAGGAGCTCACCAAGAAGCTGATGACGAACTGCAAGTGGGTGTCCAGCATGGCCATCCACCCCGGAGGTATGTGGCCTGCGTGCTCCCTAAGGAGCTGCCAGGTCTTGAAAGCCGGTACGGAGCGTCCTGCTCAGCCAGGCTGCCTGGGGTGCAGGCAGGGCTCTGGGTGCTGGCGGGACACCGTGGGGTTCGCTGGTAACCCCAGTAATACCCTGTTCCCTCTCACAGGCGACAACGTCATCTGCGGCAGCTACGACAGCAAGCTGGCCTGGTTCGACCTGGACCTCTCCACCAGACCCTACCAGCTGCTGCGGTGAGCACCAGCGCCAGGGCCAGCCTCGGCCTGCTCCCCGCTAAGCTGCCTGCAGCCCCCCCAAACCCCATGGGGCCTCTTCCCGGGGCTGTTCCCTCTCCCGGGAGCTGGCAGCAGGATGGAGCCCGGCGGGGCTGCACCAGGAGTAGCCATCCCTGCCCAGCGTGTTGGTGTCTCACGACTCTCCTGTGCCGGGGTGGGGGACGGTGACCGCAGCTCTCCGGGGGCTCAGGGCAGGGCAAAGCCTCTACAGGTGCTGGGCTGGTTTGAGCTGCCCACAGCAGGTCCCAGTCTGTCCCAGTTGCCCCCTCCCCTCCCGTACATACGGTTGCTCACAGCAGAGCTTGGGATCCGTAAGGCCTGGCCGTGCGCAGACCCAGGTGCCCCGGCCGAGGGTCGGGATGGGCAGAGCGGCCACCCCTTGCCCTGACATCACACCCCCCCCCCATCTTTGCAGGCACCACAAGAAGGCTCTGCGGGGCGTGGCTTTCCACAAGCACTACCCGCTCTTCGCCTCGGGCTCGGACGACGGGACTGTCATCGTTTGCCACGGCATGGTCTACAAGTACGTGGCGGGGAAGCCATGGGGGTTCGGCGTCAGCTCCCCTCTCCTCCGGCAAGCCGCGGCATGGCGGAGCCCTAGAGGAGCTGCTGGGCAGGGAGGGTGCGGTGCTGCCTGCGCCTTGGGAGGGGGGCGGCGCTTGCGGGGTGACTCTGGGGGTACCCCAGGGAGGTCGGAGGGAGGGAGCCAAAGCCCTGCACTGACGTGTCTGCTCCACCACAGCGACCTGCTGCAGAACCCGCTGCTGGTGCCTGTGAAGGTGCTGAAGGGCCACGTGCTGACGTTGGACCTGGGCATCCTCGACGTGCTCTTCCACCCCACCCAGCCCTGGGTCTTCTCCTCCGGCGCCGACGGCACCGTCCGGCTCTACACGTAGCTGCTGCCCAGGGCCAGCGCACCCTCAACCCAACACCAGTGGCGAGGGGCAGCGCCGGGACCACCGCACTCTGCCGGGAACGTTGCTCCCGCTCCTCAGACAGACTCCTGGGGCCTTTCTCATTAAACTCTTTTGGATACGATCCTGCGCCGCTTTGTCCTGCATTGCCGGCTCCGCCTGGGCTGGGCCAAGGCCCTGGGGACACGTGGATCCCCCCGCCACAGCTCGGTGCTGCTGCCTCCCCCAGCCCAGCACGGTGCCTTCCGGCCGGCACGGCCGCCCTTCCCCGGAGCTCTTGTGGTGTTCGCTATCGCTGCCTGGCCCTGGAGCTCACCGCGGCCCCAGGTAGGAGAGCGGCTCCCACACGGTGGTACTGAGCAGGCAGGACCTGTCCCAGCCCCGGCTGACCCCCGTCCCTGTGGGGAAGCCACCCCACCATGTGCCAGCACGGTGGCTCCTGGGCTGCAGCAGGTCCCAGCCCCGTACCCAGGCTGGGGACATGCACCAGGGCTGGCACGGGACCTGCTGACAGACGGGGGCTGGCATGGGACACGCACCCGCCAACGGGAACCCCAACACTCGCTGCCCCACAGCTGGCCCCATGCACCCCTGGTGCAAGGACATGGCGAGCAGCCAGCCCCAGCCATGCCCAGAAGGCATTAGGTCCCCACCCCCAGCACCCCCTAACCCCAGTGTCACCCCCCCATAGTCCCTGGGGTCACCCCAGGTGGGGGACAGAGCCCTGGCTGCCCCCTGCCCATGGTCCCAGCGGAGGATCCCCACGTGCTGCCCTCGGCACCTTGCGGTCCGACAGCCACCGTGAGCTCATCCTGCGCATGAGCTCAGCACTGGCCACAGGCCAGGATGGTCACGGGAACCGGCCCTCCCCGCTGCGGGCCCCGGGGGGATCCAGCCAGCACCCTCCCCGGTCCGTGCACCCACATGGCTGGGGCTGCCGGGAGCCAGGATGGTCCCCCAGCACCCTGCAGGACCCCCGCTGCGGGGTCCCACATCGCCCGGGCTTGTCCCAGAGTGGGGCCATGGGCCAGGGCTGGCACCAAACCCAACGCAAGGAGCCCACCCAGGGCTTCCACTTAAGGCTGGGGGTGGGGGGAGTCCCCCAATTGCCCCCCAAGGCTGGCAGGAGGGGTGGGAGAGCCTGGCACAGCCCCAGCCCGGGTGCAGCCCAGCTCCCTGCCCAGGAATCCCCCCACCACGCCAGAGCTGAGCAGCTGGGGAGGTTGTGGGAGCTTTCAGAGCTGCTTTGGCCCGGGGAGCAGGTAGGGCTGCAGGATTGTCCCACGGCAACGGAAAGGCCCCGGCAGCCCCCCGGCCCCGTGCAGAGGCAGCAGCCGAGGGAGCACCAGAGCCCACGGGCACCGCTGTGCCGTGCTGGGGCCAAGAGCTCACAGGACACCTCCTGCCACCAAGCCCCAAGCGGCCTCTCCACCCTCCCTGCACAAACCACTCCTGCCTCTCGCACAGCAGCTCTTCTCTGCCCTGGCTCGTTCACTCTGAGCCCTACTGACGCCAGGACTACCACTGACACTGCAAGCCCTGCTGGCTGCAGGTGTCACTGCTGAGTGCTGAGGAGGAGCCGTGCTAGGAGGATGGTGCCAGGGCACACTATGGGGCCACCGCCAGCCCACACCTCCCTTGGCTGCAATCGCCCAGAGAGGCCCCTCCCCAGCCCCCTGCCCCCTACATCACGTACACCCCAGCAAAGGAGCCCAGGGAGCAGAGCAGGGCCAGGAGCAGCAGGAACTGGAACAGGATCAGAACCCTAAGGACAAAAAGAACCCAGAGGTGACCAGAGCAGGGACAGAAACCCATGACAAGGAGCAGGGGGAGCTGGGCACCACCAGCGCCACTCACAGGGGGCAGGATCAGCTCGGGGGGACCCCAGGAGTAGAGCCAGGGCCAGTGCTGGGTTTCCCCTTTGGCAAGGGGGGGAGAAGAGACCCAGCACCTTCCTCCAAAGGGGATCCCTGCACCGGCAGCAGTTTCCCCCGTGCCGCTCCCTCCCCACAGGCTCCCCCAAGCCCCCACCGTGACCCGGCTCACACAGGCGCAGGGTGGGGGCCACCCTTCCCCTTCCCCCCACCACAACCTTTGAGGAGCAAAGAGCTTTATTTAAAAATATGTTTATGTACATGTGTTTTGAGAGGACGGTCACATTCATGACATAGGGCCTGGGGGGGACAGGACCCCACGTTCAGCATCGGGGAGCAGCAGGGTGGGACGAGGGGCTGAAGGCAGCCGGGGGGCTCAGGCTCCGTCCTACTCCTGGCTGAGCGGGAGCCGTGGGGGGAGCTCAGGGACACTGCCTGCCCGTGGCTCCAGGCCAGCCGCAGCCCCCTCCCTCCACACGCTGCCACCAGGGTCCCCTGCCCAGGACCCTCATCCCGTAAGTCAACCAGGATGCTGTGCAGCAGCCCGCAGAGAGGAGCCGTGCGCCCACTGTGTCCTGCGGCCGCTGCAGCGCCCCGGCCAGGCTGAGCCGGTCCTGGAGCGGGACGGCAGAGGCGCTGGGCTGGGCAGGCTCCCACGGGCTGGTGAGAGCAGAGGAAGACTATGGGGCTGCTGCGGAGGCAGGCGAGCCGGGCCCCAGGTGGGTGCTCGATGCAGGAAGACGTGGCAGTGCCCGTGGGGGCCCCAGGCCGTGGGGCTCGTGGCGAGGAGCCGACCCAACTATTGCTGCGGTGGAGCTGGAGTGGCCCGGGCCTCACAGGATCCTGACGAGGCGGCCCAGCGTCTCTGCCACCTTCACACGGACGGCGGGGACGGGGTCCTTCAGGAGCAGGTTGAGAGCTGGAAGGAGCAGAGCACAGACATGCCAGGGGCCACGGCCACGCACCCCTGGCCCCAGCCGCATCCTGGCTTTGCTGCATCACACAAGGAAGAAGAAAATCCACTCCCGTCCCAGGGATGCTGGGCCCCTCTGCCAGCCCCCTCCCCTGCTCCAGCCCCGTCACGCATCCTGGGGGAGAACAGGCCCCCAAGCCCGCTTCAGCCCCCAGCTCTGCAGCCCAGGGGACCGATGCCACAGCAGCAGGATGGTGCTGCAGAGGCTGCTGGCCCTGTGCCCTGGGGCGGTGGGACCGGGAGGGCTCCCTGGGGCACGGGCTTAAGCTGGTGGGGCTCCTCCTGCACCGCCCTGGGGAGGGGAAGGGCCCCAGCGTGGGGGTCCGGGGCCAGGGAGGGGAGCGGAGGCCGGGAGCTGAGCCCCCAGGGGCCCGCGGGGCCGTGCAGACGCTCGCCGGGCCAAGCCTCCCCTATCAGCACGATTTCCTAATGCCTGGAACAGCTCCCGGTAGTAAGAAAACAATCCAGGTAGTTTTTCCTAGCAGTAAAAGTATAATAATATTTTTCCAGTAGCTTGTTTACCCGGCGCAGGAGAGCCCTCGCCTCCCGATCCCCCCCGCTCCCGCGGCGAGCCGGGCTCCCCTGATTTATGTGCCCGCTTGCTTCCCGCTCGCAGCATCCTCGTGCCTCGCCGGGCCCCGCCGTGGGGGTGCCCCGGGGCGGGCCGTCACGCCGAAGCCCCCCCGAACCCCGCGCGGCCGAGCTACTCAACACGGGAAGCTCGCGCAACCCAATCCAGGCCTGCTCGCTCCAGCGATTACTCACACGCAGGCAGATTATCTTTCACTTGTTTCAAACAGACAGGCCTCTTTCTTCTGGAAGGGCTCAGGGAGCCAACGGAAAGATAGTTTTTCCTTTTTTAGTGTTTTTTAAGCTCCCTTGGAACAATCCAAAAGTTTCCATGCATTACTATATACTATGAGGTCACTAGTGACAGGGAAAAAATCCCTGAAATCCAGGAAAATTACTTAACTCAGCTCCAAAATGCCACCAGCTTCAAGTCGACTTTTTATTAGCCCTTCATAACGAGCCTTAACTCTGCCTTTTAACGGTTAACGCGTTACAAACGAACCCTGCGAGTCCCCTCCTGCTTACGCTAAGCCACTGCAAATGCCCCACGAGCCGCGGCGGCGCAGCCCGGTGGGGCCGTGCTCGGATGCGGGGCTCGGGGTTCGCTCGGCACCCACCAGCAGAGCCCCGCTCCCGGGCGAACTGCAACCTCGGCCCCGGGATGCCCGCAGGGTGCAAAGTGAACGCCATCTCGGCATCCCCGCGCACCTTGGGGATGCACCTTACTGCTCGGCCCCTCGCAGCACCTTGGCTTTGAGCCCAGGCCCCCCGTGTCTGCTGCCCGCAGGTGCTGGGCTCATCCTGGCCACAGCTCTGGGTTCGTGGGCTGACCGTGAGGTCGGGGACGCTCCCCGTGTCCCCCAGCTCACCCAGGGACGCAGCCAGGTGCTGCCTGGGAGCGGCGCTGGATCTCACCACATCGGTGCGTCCAGGAGGGAGCGGGATCCCATTGCAGCCCCGTCCCTCTGCGACGGCTTAAAGCCCCTGAGCTGCTGGTCCCCGGGGGCCCGCGGGAGGCTGCCCCAGGCGCTGCCCATGCCCCGGCCTCGAGAGCCCAGCAGGAGCCTCAGGCACAGCAGCGCCAGAACTGGGGAGCCCCATCTCGCGGGGCTGAGCTCCAGCTCCAGCTGGCAGAGCCGAGTCCCCGTTCCCCAACAGCAAAAGCCGCCGGCGGCAGCACCTACTCACCCGAAATGAGTTGGTCCAGGTCCACTTGCTGACAGTGGTCTTCATCCACGTGCAGCACGAGGAAGCCTGAGGAAGAGTTTCAGAGTCAAGGTTTGGTCCAGATCCCGCCGAGGAGCCCCGCATCCGAGGAGACGGGTAACGGCAGCACGCCGCTGGGCAGCGGGTCACTTGTCCCTGCATCAGCGCGTTGTGCGCGGTCTCAATGGAAACCCCGCAACAGCCACTCAGGTGAGGACCACCGTCAGTGTTGTACACACAACTCTAGCTGATGTGCGCCCTACGGAGTCGCCTGCCAGTGTTTCTGCCCCCTGCAGCTCCGGTAACTCGTCCTAAAGCATCGCTGGGCACATCCGAGCGCAGCGCAGCTGAAAAGCAGCAAAACCTCCCCCCACGCACAATCTTCAAGGGGTAAAAGCAAGGCTGGGCGCTACCCATCCTGCTCCGAAAGGAGGAACTGCAGAAACGCTCTGAGCTGGGGGTGCGGGGCTGAGCTCTTCTGGCCGCGCTGCTCAGCTCACCGTAACCTCACCCGCATGCTGCACCCTGAGCCTGAGACCTTTGAAGTGATGGACCGAGCTGGTCCAGGCCCCGTTACGGGCATCGCCTGCAGCAAACCAGGCTCTGTACGGGCATTGCCCATGGCGGGCGGTCACCCAAACCACGGCACGACCTGGCCATGTGCTTTCCACCTCAGCTGGTCACGGCAGACACCGTGCACCCAGCCACCATTGGTGGTAAGCGGCTGGAGAAAAGTTCCTGGCACCGCCTGGGGACATCGCACGCGTGCCTGTCCCCAGGCCTGGGCACAGCAAGGCGCAGGTCGGCGCTCTGCAGGACATGGAGGCACCAGATGACCTGGCTGTTTCCAGCAGCCCTGCTCGTCCGCGGCGCCCTCCCAGCAGAGCGGGGACCGAAAGCCTTCCCAGGACAACACGACAGGTACGCAGGGAGAGGACACCCACGCGAAGCCCGAGGAGTGGCCGGGGAGCAGGACCCCAGCGGCCTTACCGATGAACATGGGCGCAGCTGCTCGGATGTCCACCCAGTTGCTCTTGAAGTAGAACAGGTTGGTTAAGATCAGGCGGTTCAGCATCTCTGGGTAGCTCTGCATCTAGGAGAGAAAGAGCAGCCGAGGAAGTCAGGCAGGACGCGAGGCCGCTGCCTGCAGCGCTGGCACCATCTCCTGGAAGCCCGGAGCTCGTAGGGAGGCTGAGGTCAGGCCGGGAACACACCTGGGCTGGCGGGGAACTGCCCTGTGCGGACGCAGGGCCAGGACCCACAGGACCTCATGGACCCACAGGACCTCATGGACCCACAGGACCTCACGGACCAGCAGCCCCCACACCGAGCCCCACCGGGCCACACCGAGCCCCGCGGGCAGTGCTGGCACCGGTGCCGCAGGCTCTGGCAGCCGCTCACCAGGTGTTTGCAGACGTTGTTCATGAACTCCCCGTAGTGCAGGCTCCTGTCCTCCCGCAGGTGGTTGAGGAACATGTCGCACAGCCCCTCGCAGCCCATGTTGGGGCCACACATGCGCAGAGCAAACTTGCAGGCCTGCGGCACAGAGAGGGGAGGCTGCAGCGCGCGCGCGCTCGAGAGCTCAGCACCTCGCAGGGTCCCCACGCCGAGGCAGAGGACCCCCGTTCCTGCCGGCCGGCACGGGCAGCGGGGCACTTACTTTGACAACCTCCGGCTTCGGGTCCTGGAGGTGCAGCAGCAGTGTCACCAGCCCGTTCAGGATCTGCTCGAAGAAGACTTCGCAGTTGTCTTCGCTGAACTTGGTCAGGTTGCCGAAGAGCACGATGGACGACTGGCGGAGGTCAGGCTGCTCCTGCGGGCAGAGGGGACGAGCGGGGCTCAGCGGGAATCGACTGCACCGGGCATCTCCCGCCTCGGGGGACGTGCCCGGCAGCGCTGCTCCCACCGCCCACCACCTTGCTTCTCGGGTTGGAGGGCATCAGAGCAGCAAGAGAAATGCTGCTGTCTGCCCCGAACCCTCAGCACCTCCTTCCCAGGCTGCCCTGGTCCTCAGCTGCAGGAGCTCAGCTTTTTTTGGTTTTGAAAACCATTTTAGACCATTCTTCACCAGGAAATAACAAAAACCACCCATGGGCTGAGGACAGGCTGTGCTGGGGGTGTAAATTCACTCCCTCCCACCTAATGACTCCACAAAAACACAGCCCCCTGCCTCTTCATCCCCAATTTCAGCCACCATCATCCCCGTTCACTCCCGCTGGTCCGGAGCCCCCCACCACCCGGCAGGGAGCACCCAGGACGTGCTGGGGACCGAGCTGGGGGACAGGGGTCTCCACGCCGCAGCCGGCTCCAGCCGTTGGAAGGGGCAGAGCAGTCGCAGGCAGCTGGGCAGGGAGCTGGGGAACCCCTGCCTGCAGTTCTGCTCAGGCCAGAGGGAGCAGCAGAGCCGGTGACACCCACGAAGCCGGAGCGTGGGGCGCAGCGAGGGCCTGGCCAAGGGGGGAAGCTCCCGGCAGGACAGCATCAGCTCAGCGCAGGAGCAGAGGACAAGGCTCAAGCCCGGGGACGGGCTGCAAGCTGAGCAGAAGCATCATCAAAGCATCAAGCTTCCCCGCGGTGATGCTGGAGGGGTTTTGGGGCAGCCAACACAACCGGCACCTCCGCTTCCCAACCGCGCCGCGTCCTTATGCGGCCTGTGCTCAGCTCCCAGCTGGGGATGCGGCGCCCCGACCTCCTTCCCCCGGCGCCGCAGCGCTGCCTGCGCCCAGGACGTGCCCCCCAGCATCCAAGCAGACTCCTGCTCGTCCCGCACACATCCCCTGCGTTACGCAGGCTCTGGCTGGGCAGACAAGCCGGTTCAGACACGCCGGCAAAGGCACGAGCTCGGCATCCGTGGCACAGCCAGGGCGCTGCCTTACGCTGTCAAAGAAGGGCCGGATCCTGATGGCGATGTGGAGCAGCATGGACTGGATGTCTCTCTCCTCCACGTGGTCCAGGAGCTTGGAGAGACTGGACATGGCCTCGAGCGCAACCAGGTTGTTGGGGTCGTCTTTGTCATCCATGCCGTTGACCATGGATGCCAGGAGCTTGGCCCCGTGCTTCCTCACCTGCAAGCGAAGGGGCGAGAAAAGCGGTCCCCGTGGGGCGAGCCTGGCAGGGACACGTCCCCTGGGCGCCCTGCAGCAGGCTCCTGCCCCACGCCACGCTTCCAGCCAGAAAGAGCTGGAAGGAGCCTTAAATTATGACCGCCGTGGGCAAAGCGTCTTCGGCACAGGCCGGTCATTGCACACGGTAACTGCTTACCGCAGTCACCGGTTCCCCTCCCACTGGAACCATCAGTGCAGTATTTCACGGTGTAATTAGAGCTCGTGTATACACAGCGAAGAGGGAAATTAAGTTTGCGTAAGCCACGTTAAGTCTGCCATCACTTAATTCTGAGCGCTCAACGCTGCAAACTACCCCGTGCTACCCAGCGTGGCTTACAGAGCCCAGCTGGGAAGGGGCAAGGACGGACAGACGGACCAGGAGCCCTGGAGCCCGCCCAGCCCCGTGCCTGCCCAGCCTCGCTGGCGGCTGGCATCGCTCCGGGTTGTGCTAGCAGATCAGGACGGGAGCAGCTCTCCCAACGGGCTGGAAACCCGGCTGTGCTCGCTGCGCTCCAGCCGGGGTGAGCGGAGGAGCCGGCGACAGCGCGTCCCTGCCATCGCCCTAATGGCACGGGCTCATCGCCGCCCTCCTCATCCTCGCCGGGCTGCACCGTCAGCGCTGCTGGTTTCTTGCTTCCCCGAGGCAGGGCTCCGGCTCGCGCAGCCCGGAGCGCCGGATGCTGTTAGAGCAGCAGCTCTGAGCGGGCTACGCCAGCAGAATGGTATTTTTAGTAGCTACTTATATTTTAGCAGCAGATCACGGTGGCGTATTGTCTTTCTTGGGGCTGGCCTACCCATGACCTCTTCCCGGGGTTTGGCACAGGCAAGCAGAGGAGCGGGGTGCCTGCCAAGCCCCCGCGCTGCCGCCGATCGGCCGTCAGGTGAGGAGAGCTGCGGGGTCAGGCCGGCAGCCCCAGGCAGCCCCATGCTCCCATGCCTGCAGGGTCTGCGGCGTCGGCTCCTCTCCCGGGCAGCAAAGGGGTTAAAAGCTGCCGCTTCCCAGCTGCAAGGTGCATCTGGAGCCCGGCGGGGACCAACCGCCCCTGCGCATCCTCATGGCGAAGAGCTGCGAGCGCAGGGTGCCCTGCGCCTGCCCTCCCCGCGTGCCGCTGCACGGACGTGCCTCCGGCGCAAACTGCTCCGACCGCAGCGCTTGGGAGAGTGGGGATACCGACTCCTGCCTGCCCGAACCCCATCAGCGGGGCAGGGGATCGCTTTGCTTTTAAGGATCCGTTTGTCAGCCGGCAAAACCACCGGCGCAGCAGGAAAGAGCGATGGGCTCGCAGGGCTCGCAGGTCTCGCACAGGCGCGACGCTGCTGCCTGCGTGGGCAGCCCCGCAGGTGACCTGGCTCGTTTGGGCCAGCCAGCGTCCCCCCAGGGGTGCCAGGCTTTCCTCCAAAGCCAGGCTTGTATAAAGCTGTCTCCTAAAGCAGTCAGAGGTCTGAAGCAGAGCAGTCCTGCGGTGCCTGCCTGCAGCGGCGGTGACGGCAGGACAGCCGCCAGCTCGGTTTTGGAGGTGCCGTCACCGGGGCGAGGAGGCGGGCGACCGTCCTGTCTAAAGACCCCCCCGTCTTTGACAAGCAGCATCTCCAGTGGCTACGTGCTCCCTTCTCCCGCCCGGCCAGGACTCTCGGGCCGAGCAGCGCGGTTTGCTCTCACCTTTTCCGGTGAGCCGCAGGCGATGTTGCCCAGCCCCCGGAGAGCCAGCATCCGCACCAACATGCAGGCGTCCTTCTGCCTCCCCGTCATGTTGTCCATCATGGTCTCCAGCAGGATCAGGTCATTCACCACGTTACTGTTGAGGAGCTAAAGCAGAAGAGAGCCTCAGCATCGACAGGACAGGGGCCCCGCGAACCACGAGGGAGAGGATGGCTGGGTTTCAGATGCTCTTATTCCTTCACACCGGGGAAGAGCCCCAGCAGACCTGATTCGCCCCCCGGCTCCCCTCAGACCCTCACTCCGTACCCACGCCACCCAGAGGCAGGGCTAGGGGAGCCCGCAGCTCCCGCAGGCCTAGGCAGGCGCTTGGATTTGGGGAACCCGCAATAATCTGTAACGTGTACATCGAGAAGAGCGAGGACCCCAAGTTGGGCAGAAGTGAGAAGCCCGGGCGAGCACCCACAGCCGGGAGAAACCCACAAAACCTACGCAAAAGCTAAATCCTCGCCCCTGCGACCGCCCGCCAGGTGAGATGAGGGGGGCTATGAAGAAGTCGAGGAATTTACAGGGATCGAGGGCCAAAGTGCATCCCCCGGGCTGCGGAGCCGCCGGCGGCACCACCAGCTGCTCTCGCAGAGCGGTGCAGGGGCACCCGGAGCCACCGCGTTCCCCAGAGCCCCTGGGATCATCCCCAGTGGCTGAGCAGCAGCAGAACCGGAGCTTTTGGTGAGCAGCTCCTCATCCCGGAGCCCTCCGAGCGGCGCTGGGAGGAGCCGGCCAGGCAGAGACTCCAGGAGACTGATTCAGGAGACCTGGCTGGAGGGAGACGCAGGGCTGCTCTCCCGCTGACCCTCTTAACCGAGCCCCCGGGTCGTGGGGAGAGCCACGTACGGAAGCGGGACGAGCTCCAAGGAGCACTGCTGGCCCTCCCCGGTGGAGCCCGGCTCATCCTGGATGGATCAGGCTCCGCTTTATGGAAAGGAGGTTTAACTGCTGGCAGCGGCGGGGCCGGCAGGAGCCCAGTGCCGATGGGGCACTTCTGGGTTAACAACCACCAGCGCGGCTGCTCTGGGGTTTAGCTCCTCTCCAGCAGAGCCCTGCTTTCTGCTGCTGCACGGCCCCGTGGCAGGGGGGTCAGCGGGGCCGCTCCGGGCTCCAGCCGTGGCGGGGGGCTCCCCACGTGCACCCACTGCCATCTGCCAACACTGCAGAGAGGCTGGGAGCCCCAGGGCTGAGAGGGACCCCGCAACACGAGACCCAGCACCCCGGAGCCTGATCCACGTGCAGGCAACCACGGTGCGGGCACAGAGCTTGGGCTGGACACCGGTGGGCAGCGAGGGCTGCCGGTAGCCACATGCAGGCACCGACAGCGCCCCAGAGCTGCCCCTGGGTCCCAGGGGCTGGCACGGAGCCCCCCGTCCCGCCGGGACGAGGCAGCGACAGCCATCCCGGGGCAGCGGCCGCACCTCTGCTGCCGTCCGGGGGACTCTGCGGAGGCCGGGGAAGCAGAGGCCGCCGCACACGGCCCCACGCTGCCCGTCTTCCTGCCGCTCCGGCCCAGTGGCCGTTCCCCTCCTTGCTTCCCCTCTGTCATCTCCGTCACTGGCACGGCCGAGAGAAAAGGGACTGAGCTCTCACCTCATCAGTTTTGAGAGAGGGAGACACAGGCATTTGCTTCCTTCCCCTCCAGCTCCACGGTGAGGCAAAGCTGCTATTTTAAACCCTTTAAGGATGCAGAGAGCCAACCACACTCCAAAACTAAAGCAGATTCTGGGACAGGCTCCAAGAGCCGGGCCGGCAGCTCCCCCAGCCAAACAGAAAATAAAAACAGTGCCTTAATCCCAGGCTGCTTAAGCAGCTGAGAATTTAAAAGGTGGTTTATAAGGGGGGATATAGTTCTGCATCGTTGGCATAAGGTGCTCCTTTATGTAACAAAAACTCCTCGAGCGGCCCAGGGCTTTAAGGTGGTATGTACGCAGAGATAGTGTTACAGTCTGCTGGCTGCGCTGCCGGCGAGGGGAAAGGACTTGAGTCACTTCATTCCTCAGGGTGGTACGTAAGGACGGAGCTACGGTTTGCTGGCTCATGGCGGTGATGTGTTCAGAGTTGGACTCCTGCAAGCGCTTCTCTGCCATCCCCTCTACCGGAGGGTCGGGAAGCCGAGGAGGACAGGCAAAGCCTGCTGCGGGCGCAGCCCTGCTGCAGCTTAACCCTCATCCCGGCTGCTCTCCAGCCGGGCAGGGAAAGACGGACGGACGGACGGCCAGCAGCCAGCCTGCAGCGGTGGCTCAGCCGCACCGCTCCTCCCCGCGACACCCCCCGCTCACCTCGGCGAAGAAGGCGGTGGTGGTGATCCTCTGGCTCTCGAAGACGCTGCTCAGCGTTGGGATGAGGTTCTTCACGATCAGGGGGAGCCGGGGGCCGGCGTGTCGCGCCATCGCGCTGCGAACAGAAGCGGCACGTGTCACCCGCGCCGGGCGGCCGCACCAAGGGCTGCAGATGGCCCCGGGACCCCGGGGGGCTTCGGGGAAGCTGGTGAACCCCTCTGCCCAGGGGTCTGCGAGCCACCAAGAGCAGCGAGGTGCTGGCACAGAGCCCCGTGCCGTGGGGCGTCAGTGGGCTGCCACAATGTGCCTCTGCCGGGTGCCACCTCCTCCACCACCTCCTCCTCCACCACCTCCTCCCATGCCGCAGGACGGGCAGCCACAGCCCGGGGTGCTTTGAGCACCACGAGCAGCAGCGGGGCCACAGCAGCCGAGCGGGCAGCGCAGGCAGCACCCGTCGCTCCATGTGCACAAGCTGCCTGCGCTTCCCAGCGCACGGGAGCTGCCTGCGCTACCCGTCTTTCATGCCTCTACGTCCTGCTGGGTGCAGAACCAGCACGGTGACATCCAGGTCAGAAAAGCTGGCGGCCCTGGCCTGGCGTTGTCCCCTCCTGCCACCCACTCACCTGGGGACGAAGCGCAGGGCAGGACCGAGTCCACGCCTGGTGCGTGCAGGGCACCCTGGCAGGAGCCTGCTCCGGCGGACCTTGGCCAGGAGGGACGGGTTTTGTTTTGGATGAGCCACTCTCAAGTGTTTGGGAGGTTCAATAACGCATTTTTGCAAATACTGGAAAATCCCAAACCGCTCGTCTGCTCTGCAGCCATCCAAGAGCTATTAATGGCATTGGGTGGAGGGACAGCGAAGTCCCCGGCTGAACCAGGCTCCACCGAACCGGACCGTGGGCTGCGGCCATCCCTCGGCCTCGCACCAAACTCACTGCCGTTGGCACGAGGTTGCGCAGCCGCCGTGGGAAGGACAGGCAGCTGCCAGGCAGCCCTCTGCAGGGATTGGATGCTGCTGCCGTACCCAATGAAGTGCAAGGACATTTCAGCAGCAGCGAAAGGAAAAAAAATTTCCATCCAAGACCTTTTGGTGTCCGTCATACGTTGGTTAGATGGGAACAGCGAGCCCGAGCCCTGACAGGAGCACAGCGAGGCAGCTGACGGCATCAAAGGTTTGGTTCATGTGCCCGAAGAGCTGCCGCACAGCCCCAGCGAGGGGCCGACGGTGGGCACGCCGCGGCGGGGCCGACGGCAGCCCCCAGCTGCATCCAGCCCCACCGCGCTCCCGGGAACGCAGCTCATCCCCCTTGGGCTCCCCACCGGGGCTGCTTCCAGCGAGCTGGGGACAGAGCCGGCTGCCCCGTGGTGGGCAGCAAGGCAGAGCCCCAGCGCCAGTCCCTCGGTGATGCTGCGGGAGGCCAGCGAGACCCTCCACGGGCTTTGATGCATCGCAGCTCACCGGGACACGGCGCACCCCCTCCCCGCTTGCTGCGGGGTGCTGCCCCACTCCCGACAGCCGCGGTGCGGCTCTTGCACCGAAGCTAGAGGAGATACTGGAGAACCGATGCGCGGCACCGGCACCTTACCTGGCGAGCACGGCGATCCCGTCGTGGTGCCTCTCCGGACTCGCCATCAGCTCCCAGCCGCCGGCGTTGCCCACGGCCCTGGCGACCTCCTCGCTGCCCCCCCGGGCCAGCATGACCTTCAGCGTTTCCACGGCACAGCTGGGGAGAGAAGCACGGCGGTTAGGTTAGGGCAGGCTGCCTGCCCTGCCTGCAGCCCTGCCCGTCCGGCAGGTCGCAGGGCGGCAGACGAGGGAACTTCTTGCCCAGGGAGCGCCGGGAGGCGTTCGGGTGCTTGCGGACGGGATGAGTTATGCGAGGGCTTTAGCTGGAGTGAGACGAGCCCATAACTCACTGCTACTTCCATTTACACCGTGACGTTTGCCGTTAAAGTGATCCAAGACAAGAGACTGGAAAGTAAAGAAGTCCAGAACTACTTTAAGGAGGGGTTTTTTTGCATTAATATTTTATAGGTAGGGATTATTTCGCTGCAAGCACAGAGCAACATATGGGAAACATACATTATCCTGTCAAAACAAAACAAATATTAGCAATGGATAAATCTTAGCCTTCGATACCAGCGAGAGGAACGTAGCTACCACACACACAAAGAAAACATAGTTTAGTAAGAGCGTCTCGACACGAAGGTCCTTCAGCTTATGGCCCGGGTTCCTGCTATTTTGGCTTCTCATAGGGATGGGCCATGACAAGGGACCGGTGCTTGGAGGGACCGTCCCCCTCCCGAGCCCCAGGAGGCTGCAGGGTGGGGGCACCCCCGGGGCTGCGCCGCAGCCACGTCCCCCAGCAGGCGCAGGAGCCCCAGAGAGCCGGGCTCGCCTTAACGAAGGACATCAGTAATGCCTCTCGCACGTCCAAAGTTGAGACGATGGAAAATAAACACTGACCCACTGCACGCGCGGAACACACCCACTGCACGCGCCAGACCCGGGGCTTTCGGCAGTTTTGTGCTGCACTTGTCTGTGTGTTTTATCAGGAGCCGGGGTTCCCCCAGGGACGAGCGCCCGGAGGACCCACTCACGCAAGCGGAGCATCCTTAAGAGCCGGAGCTGAGCGCCTGCCACAGCAAAAGCACACGGAGCAGGAACGGAGATGAGTAGAAGAACGCGGGTTTGCTTTTTCGCTTGGCACGGCCACGTCTAGGGCGCAAAGCAAGAGGTCTCCGCTGCACCCCCACGAGCCCGAGCAGAAGCTGGCTGGTCCCGTGCTGCTCTCACGTGTGGGGCACACAGCAGCCGGTCCGGCAGTGCAGTTCTGGACCCGTGGGGCAGCCGGTGCAGAAGCCCCAAGTCTGCCCTGCAAAACCCACCCGGAGGAGCTCACAGAGGAGCCGTGGAGCTGGCTCCGTTAGTGACGGCAAACAGAAAGCAGGACCACGAACGCGTGCTGAGCTTGCTCAGCTCTTGTGAAAAGCCCAGACTGGCGGAGAGTCCTTCAGCACGCCTTAAGCATCCCTGCACCACGAAGACTACAGGACAACAAGAAATTAATTACTAATTAAAGAAAACCTCAGGCAGAAGTATTCTTCCACCGTCTGTCCGCGCCAATCTGCTGGTACACGTAACAGTCCTGGTTTTACTATTTTGGAGTCCGGCCACACGGGTCTTCGGGGTTTTTCAACCACTTTTCAGCTAGAGACAGCCCAAGCTGCTGCAGTGTGCGCAGCTCCCCGAGCCGGCTGCGGCGCTCCCCTTCCGTGAGCCGTAGCCGAAATCACCAAGTGACGTGCAAGAGGTCCTTCCACAGCGCAAGTCTCTGACCTCGGATATCCCTTCTGGCAGCCTGGAGTAAAACCCAGGCTCCTTTTTCCTTACAGCGGTCGGTTTAGCGGGGAGGTACAGCGTCCCATGTCACGTACTCCTGCCCGTTTGGGGCAGGAGACCCAGACACTGGCCAGCTCTGCCAGCCCAGCCGCGGGCAGCTCAGCTCCCCAGCAGCCGAGCAGCCGCCTCCAGCCTCGGCCGGGGCCGAGCAGCCGCCTCCAGCCTCGGAAGCATGGCCCTGCGGACTGGGTCCAACACGGCAGAGCTCTGCACGGGCTCCAGCCCCGGTGCTCAGCAGATACACGGCCGTACCTCTGCCTACGGTGTGCCCATCCCCGCGCTCTCGCTCCCCCCCAGGGCAGAAATCATCACCGCCCACCGCCACGGCACTGGGCATTTACCAGCTCTCGGTCTGTCCAGCCCCAGAAGACCGAGCCGGTCTCCCTGCCCCAGGACAAGGTTGACCCAATCCTGGCGTGTTTATCCGATCCGTCTCCAGTCCTCTCAGCCCGTTCCTGAGGCTCTCGCCCTCGCTGGCAGGGAGCCCCCCACCCCCAAAGCCTAACCTGAATCCCACTCCAGGTTTGGTGCGATGGAGACCCCCCTCCTGCAGCATCGTGAGACCACCGACACGTCTGCAGAGCAAGAAAACTCTGTAAGCCTCAAAACTGAAAGCTTGCGTACAGTCGAACCTGTAATTTAGTCCCAGAAAGCTGCAGTGGGATTTATTTTCTTGCAGGATAAAAAAAACAGCAACCAAAAAGCCTCCTGGCAGATGCTGATGGGCAACAGAGGCCAGCGAAGGCCGAGGAACTTCCCACCAGCTCCTCGGCTGTGGACAAGGTCCGACTGGCAACGTCCCGGCAGCAGCCCGGTGCTCGCGGGTGGCTCCTCAGGAGGGACCCTTCCCAACAAAGCCCCCGCGCGCCGGCCATGGGATTCCCGCTCCACTCCAACCTCCCCGAGAGGTTTCGGCTCTCGGCCTGCAACTCCAGCCTCCCCTGCTCCTTAACAAGGGCTAAAAAGCCCGGGGCGAGCGCAGCGGGTGAGCCCCCACGCAACCAGAGGCTGCTCCTGCAAGACAGATGGTTAAAGCCGCTTGTTCACAAGGTTTGCTTTTTCCACAGCATCCTATAGACACTTCCTTCCTTTCCAACAAAAGCCCGTGTCTTCCAGCCTTCCCTTCCTGCCAAGCTATCGTATTCACCTTTACCATCTCTCTTTGGCATTTAAATATCATGAAGACTTAGAATTCAAAACGCGTACAGGAAATTACTTTGATATTGTAACCAGCTCCTGGGACAAGGCTGGAATTTCACATCCCCGCCGTTTTTCTGCGCGTTGGACAAAGACCGTTCCCCCTCCATCAATCAGCGATGACTTCATGGACGCGCAGCCACGGCTACCTGCCTGCACCCGTGCACGGCAGGAGCAGAAACGGGGCTCGGAGCGGAACCACGTGCCATTCCCTGCCCCTCCGGTCAGTCCCCGGAGATTTATGGCAGGAGCCGGCGTGACGCAGCCCCTCTCCCCGCTCCCCAAAAGCGGGCGACGTCACCGGGGACTCGCGGCTGCGACGCACAGCCAGGACACGGCTGCTCTGTACCGACACCTGCGAGACGAAGCAGATATTTGAGAAGCGGCGCTAAGAAACCCAACACGGCGCACGCGTGCCAGCCACGTCTGGGAAGCAGCAACGAAGAAGCCTTTTTCCCTTCTTGAGGACACGGATGCCGCGTGTGACCCACCAACGGTGGTCCCAAGGGAGCGAAGCGGAGCATCACCAGCACGCCCGCATTTGGACTAGCCCTGGCTACGCAAGCCATGGGCTTGGACCAGCGAGAAAGCCCCTCGGTACAATCCTGCCCGGCTTCCCCCAGCAAAGCCCAGGACCAAACCTGCCGCCTCGATCGGTGGCAGCAGGAGGGAGCCAGCCTCGGGCAGTGCTGCTCCCCGGGGGCTGCAAGAGAGGGCCCGGGGGGCTCCCCCATCCCACATCTGGGATGCGGGTGCCGAAGAGCTGCTGGCTCCTACCCGTCTTCTGCTGGCACATCAGCTTTTCCCGCAACAAGGACCCAGCGACTCCCGCGCCCCGAAGGTTCGCTCTTGGGATCGATGCCTGCGTTGCTGCCACAGGAGCACCCAGACAGGAGCCTGGGGAGGCACACGGGCTCACCCAGCCCCGCTCCACGGATGGAGCGGCGGTCCCGGCAATAGTTCAGCAGGTTCTGGTTTGTGTCCCCAATGCTGTTTGGAGTCCAGACACTTTTGGAGGCAGAGCAGTCGTTTCTGGCTCCTGTGCCTCCTTCCCCGGGAAGCAACCAGTTGCTTCGAGTTTCCTTCGGTACTCCCCGTGTTATGGTGCGGGGTCTGGCTGGGATCTGCTCCTGCCTCTCTTCCAGGAGTCGTTAAGGGGGAAGAGCATGACGAGAACAGACAGTTCTGGCTGCACGAGCCCAAAGCCACAAAGGCTGTTTGCGAGTGTCCGCTCCCGTCGGGGGAATCTGCACAAAGCCACCCCGAACCGCGGCCGCTGCTGTGCGAAACACCCCGAGGGGACGGGGCAAGTGCCACGAGCTCAGGGAGCGACACCGCCAGCGCCAGGATGGCCACAGGGAAACCCACGCTCGGTGTGAACCATCCCGCTCCTCCAACACGTCGGGTTTGTTTAATTTCACTCTAACATGTGGTCTAAATAAAACACTAATCAGATAGCAGCCCTGCCATCCGGCATAACAACCTGTTTCCACTCATTACATCTCCCTGCTGGAAAAGTCACCCTCTGCGTGAGCAGCAGCTTTCTGAGATGACGACGGGGCCCACCGCGGTACGGCGGCAGATGGGGGGTATTGCTCGGTGCACCCAGCGCCGCCGTTCCAGTCGCCCCACTCGGGGTAAGGAAGCGGCCTTTCTTCACCCGTGGGATTTGGCAAGTGAACTGTCAAGTGATGCCAGACCCCTTCTAGCTCGCTGCCACTTTGTCTGCTGTCTTTGTGGGCTCCTCCGCGCTTTTTTTTTTTCTCCCCCCTCCACAGAATCACAGAATCATTTGGTCGGAAAAGCCCTTTAAGA
>VYZW01042060.1:0-27905 GCA_013401315.1 Balaeniceps rex
ACATATTTATATATTACATAGAAGAAAAATCGATCATTCTACAAAATTCTACAGAAAGTTTGTAATTTTAATGTAAATTACAACACTACAATAAATTTCTTAAATTATTAATAAGAACTAACCAAGATAAAGTAGAAAGCATAAGAAAGTCAGCTGCAAAAAGAATTTATAATCTGGAAAGACCAGAAGAGTATTGCAGATTACTTTAGAGCTTCAGCACTTAGTATTATTTGTGACATGAACAGTCATGGTTTTCTCTCCTCTTTTCTCAAAGTAGTCTGGAATGTCATACTATGTTTTTCAGCTGAAACAGCTCACGTTACAAATATTTATAGTAACAGTACTAACAATGAAATATTTCAGAAAATTATCTGGCAAGTAATTTTGAACAATCTGTGGAAACAGCTTCAACTGTTCTTGTATAAATACAGAGAGGAATGAATTTTAACATGGGCTGTCCTTTTTCCCTACAGGAGTTTAAAAATACAATAACTCCACTTTTTTACAAGTAAGAGACATACATTCCAAATATGCATGAAGCAAACACAAATGCTGATTTAAAAAAAAAAAAAAAAAGAAAACCCACCACAACCCCTGAACATCTGCAAAGCAAACAAACCAAAACCTGTGTGCTGTTCCAAAAGTAAAGCAAAACTTATGTACTCCAGGAGGAGAATACTAAAGGCTTTACAGTTTTTATATTAACTTCATCCACTATTCAAACAGATTTTTTTCTATCATTCTTTTCAGAGGAACTTTGCTTCTTCACTTTATTTTTCCTGAAAATATCTTTAATTTACAGTATCCTCTTACTAATATCTTATTACAGCTCTTTTAATGGCTAGAAGATACTTACTTTCAGCATCTTTCCAGTCTAGGGAATCCTGAGGCAATTTCCTTAGGTAGTCCTTTAGAAGCATCTCGTAGCGTGGAATGCGTTGTACTGGTTCTAGCATGTGATGTTGCAATGTCAAATTTCCACACACTTTTTCCTTCTAAAAAATTGTAAATGTATTTCAGTGTAGCAGGCAAAAATGTTATTAGGATATAGTAAAATAAAAGTTATGATTGATAACACAGAAATAATGTATTTTGAAACATGCATGATAGAGCTTCTGAAAGAAAACAAAACTACTTTACCAAACCAAATAATTAAAAGTTCTTTCCTAAAAATAATTGTAAAAAGAGTTTCTAAGTATCCAGTAGAATTCATAAAAGTCCTACCAAAAAAAGCTCCCAAACTCTAGTGTATTTTAACTTAGTTTTGTAATAACTCAGTCAAAAGAATTACAACTGAATTAATAAGAACATTATTAATAGCAACAGTTCATGACCACGTATTGGAAGACAACTCTTAAAATGTACCTTTATAGCTCATTTATCTATCTGAGAAGGGAGTGCTTTCTTTGAGTTTCATTTACAATATAAACCCCCTCAGTTGTGTTTAAGATGCATATTCATTTCCATAATCTTAGATGCAATTAAAAGATTACATTAAAATACACATAGCTGTCTTCCCTTGCTTAGAATCACAAGACTCTATACAGCAGTAAAATTTAAGTAGAAATACCTTATCTTATTTCTAGCTGTTCAGCCTGCAGCAGGAAGACACGTACCTGCCAGTTCACACAGAAACCTACAGGGAGCACTAGAGGGTATAAAATGCACCTTTGAAAAGAATGGTGCATTGCTTAACTGTCAAGCTTTCTTTACCTTTTGTGGCTCAGCATTTAGGATTATATACTTACTTCCAAAGCATAGTGCTCTGCATAACAGCACTGGTGCGAGCCAATGGAATACCTACAGATTCAGTGCAAGGATCTATATTTGCACTGATAGGTCACTTTATCTTAAAACAGTATTTACTTTTGGTATCTACAACAAAATGTAGTATTTTTTTGTCTTCTCATGTTTCAATCTTCATACTTTGGTCCTCTGTGTTGCACTGGAAAGGCTGGATTTGTGTGGGTATTTGTCCACATGTGAAGGGAGAAGGAGAAGAAATAGAATGCGATGTGAAGCAGATAAAAACAAGAACCCTTCATTCTAAGGGATTTGGTATTTAATTTTCTCTTTAATCCTTTTTTCACCCACAAATCTATATATTTTTATATATGCTCATATTACTTGGAGATCTACATTATTCTCCCCATTACCTGAATGTCTTGAATAATGAATTTGAATTGAGGTGACCGTTCAGTCCATGTTTTCACCAATTCCATTGCATTATCAAAATTCTTCACATACTCTCCATACATCTTGAGGAAAGGAGCTAACTTTTGCAGAATATCTCCAATTCTGGGGGTGGTAGTCCTGCAAAGTAAGAGGGTGGAATCTCAGAGCAAACAGGAAAGAAACAGTCACACAAGGTTATAAAACGGTTTCAAGTGTTTAACAGAGAATCCTTCTGTTTTGGATCACCTCATACAGAGGTTCCAACGTAACCATTAAAACTGACCTGGGTTAACATGGAAAGATTGTTTGTATCCTCTTTGATCATGTATAAGCATGATAGGTCACGCAGAGCACTAAAGAAAGAAAAGCTATCTATAATGAAAAACTTGAAAGGCTTTGTTTACAAAACATGACCTAGTTCATTTTATTTGCAGTTCCTTAAAAATACATTATCTTCTTTTGAGCATACTTTACCCTCTAAATATCTAACCTGTGGTTTTGTTTGAGGACTAAATCCATACTGTACAGCTGCCTTTCTGTGCCTTATATAAATAAAATCTATTGACAACTTTTAAAAATCATTATTAATCTAAGAAAACCTATGAATTAGAGAGAATCCCTTGGATTCCACTCTTTTGTGAGACCTTTCCCACATCTTTCCCAATTATTGATAGCATCTTCAAATAAAACAGAGTAGCGAAGAAACTGATGGAGAGGCAGAGAGAAACTGCACTCTTGATGCACACAAAGAAAGCAGAACAGCACACATGCATCTCCGAGAACTACAATACGAAACATGTTTCACAGTTCATTTTCAAGGACAGATTCAGAAATTCAGTACCTCTGGATTTCTGGAAGTCTGAAACCACTGTTGTGGTAGTGGTCTAAAGTGAAGCAATCTACTGCAATTACTCCAGCAGTCTACTCCAACACACCACTTCTCCAAGAGAAAAGCTGTGCAGAAGGGAAAAGTTATCTGAATAGAAAATATTGCCAGGAGTGGCAAAGGCTGGTCCAGCTCCAGCTCCGTCGGGGCGGGGGGAAGGTACCTATGTACGACCTGGCAGAGGTCTGAGCTACTGCTGGGCCTGGCAATTAGAGAAGGGGACAAGATAGAGTGGGAAGTTGGTCTCTGAAATCACCAAGGCTCTCCACCCTTAATTAGCTTCACGTATTTGTTCAACCACTCTACATGCAAGCAGACACATATGCTTTCAAAGGCAAGCTAGCAATTTAAAACAAAAACCCACTCCTCTGAGTCACTGAATGCTATTTCCCTGAATTGTCATTTTATTGCAATGTAGCAGCATATTTTTAAACAGAAAATAAAATACAAATCATGCCAATTCCAACAGAACTGAAGAAAATGTGAATACATTTCTAAAGGTCACCAGAAAAAAACCCACAGACATTAAAGTTTTCTGATAAATTTAACAGATAAGTAATTATAAAATTTTACAATTAAAAAAAACCCCTTAAAGCAAAAACCACCGTGGCAATCCTTTGTACCTAAAAAAAATGGGCACAAAAAGAGAATACTTCTACTTAACTGTTTCACAACTATTACCAGACAGACATTACATCTCAAAACTTTTGTAAACCAAGAATTAAGAAGTTTGCTATGCCTGCTTCTTGGATACCTATGGCTGCTCAGAGCACTGAGCTACACAGAGCTACACAGAGTACTGCAGTTTCACTGTCTCTGAAGATTCAAAATTTTCAAAACTACTTTTCATGCAAGTCCCTTATATGTCCAAAGACTCTTAGGCTGTAAAAGCACAAATTCTTCATCATTTCAGGTACGAAAGACAAGGTCCACATTGCACAAAGAGCTCCAGAAGATTAGGATGGACAGGGGAAGTCTCAGAAAGCAGAAACTTCTGAGAACAGCATCCTCCCTTGACGGACTTACAAGTATAGATAACTAGTTCATCTCATATTCAAACACTACGCACCATGAGCCAAAATACGAAGTTCTACTAAATGCTGTCAGGTCCAGGACAGTTACTGTTCTCTTGGATAGACAGATCAGAAACAGAACTATTACCATGGACTCAAACCAGCACTGAGCTATTGCCAGACAACAAAGACAGCATCGTTACGTGGGTCAAGAAATAGGACTTCACATTGTAACATAGGTACAGAAACACTTCGTATTTCTGTGTTATCAGACCATGATGGTTTTCACATTTGTATTCTAAAAACTCAAACATGAAATAGCTGACTTACTAATCATCATTTGTACCATCTCATTTAAAACTGTCACGGCTACAAGAAAATTAAGCAAAGGTCTGTAAAATCACAGCACAGCAAAGGTGACTACAGAACAGTTGCTTTCTCTTCCAATATACAAGCTAACAGGCATCCAACAAAATTGAAAGTTGCAGTTTCAAAGCAAAACAAATCATACGAGTAGGGCAGCTCTGTAATTGCCACAGATCCCAAAACTTCATGTTGAAAGACTGAAATAATTTCTTCACCAACCCTCTCCCGCCCCCCAAGGCTATCACCTTGCGAAGAATATAAGAGCACAGCGTATCTGCTATTGGTCATCCTCAGGTACAAAAGACAGTTAGATAGGTATTTTATTTGATGTGGGATCACTGTTATGCTCTTTTCATGGGAAATATATTGCAACAAGGCTGCTTCCAGTGTTTTCAAGCCATATGTTGTAAAACAGATATTCAGCTCCAGCTGTTGCTCAACTCATTCAAAATGCAACTACCAGACAATTTTATTTCCACTTGATAAGTTTAGATTCACACTGCTTTTTCTTCTAAGAAAGAAGAATCTGCTCCTGATCGGCTTTCCCAGTTGCAAAACTATATATTTTTACCTTAAGTTTTCCAAACAAACCACAACACAGGGAAAGTGTCAGAAATTTTTACCCAGATATTTTTATTGGAAGCTAAAGAACAACAGAAGAAGTGCATGAACTTACCAATAGAACATACTTAAGTATTTTCTATGTCTGATTTAAGGGAACTGCTGAGGAAGGTGAACTCTTATCTGGCAGAAGCTGTTGTGCCAGACAATTTCAGAGACTGGTGATAGAAAATTATCCCAGATTTTTCTTTCAGCAATGATCAGAAATTCTTCTCTTCAGCTGCACCCTTTCTTCTAACTCCTCCCAAAAGCATCATGTTTTAAGGACATTTGAACAGGCTGTCTCAAGTACAGCACAGAGGTTGTTTCCAAGCAATGTGGGAAAGATAATATCCTTATGATGCAATTTGTTAGTTTTACACTAACAGTCAAAGCTCATCTGCAAAAGTACTTTTTTTGGAGCTATGTAATTATACACACATTATTAGTGCAATTTAGCATTTTGCAAATATATAGGTAGCGCAACCCATCCTCTGTGCTCTATAAAGTGTCTAGAGCAAAATTTTAAGAGCATATCACAAATTTCATTTCAAATATATGCAGCACTGACATAATGTAGTGTAAGCTGCTTTTTAAACATCGTTGGACTAAGTTAAACTCCACTTCTCATGAGTGTGCACTCTATTTTAATCCAGGCATTCGTATTTCCTATCAGATTTTTTCAATTGATCAGAAGAAAAGGGTGGATTTACTTTACACCGTCATTCTAAAGGAACATAAGTTAAGGTGTAAACTTTGCTACATTCCATGATGCTTAGGTTTTATTTACTTTCTTGCATTATAGGCTATACAGGGCTACCATGCGTTTGTGCGTGGTAACTATTCTATTTTAAAGAATCATCATTTTAAAGAGTCAGGAGATATATAGCTTGTTGTCTAAAGCACCACTGTTTGGTCTGAGATTTTTTTCATGTATGTCACAAGAATACAGTATTTCTTATTTTTTTAGTGTGATTTTTGACAATTAAGGTGTTATATGAAAGTGTAACTGGAAATGACATCTGGACAAACACTAGAATTCTTCACGATAAACCCTAGATAAATGGAATACAGCAGCCAAACAGGTGCTGAGGTGAAACAACTGGATGAAACAATATTCATAAATTTTTATTGTTTTTTTGGGGTTTATTTTGTTTGTTGGTTTTGGGGGTTTTTGTGTGGTTGGTTTTTTTGTTTGTTTTGGTTTTGGGGTTTTTTTGTTTGTTTTTTGGGGGGATTTTTTGGGGGGTTTTTTTTGTTTGTTTTGTGGTTTTTTTGTTTGTTTGTTTTTTTAAATGAGGTGTCCCCTTCTCCCAAAAAAGTTAGGGAAGCAGCAATAGTTTGGAACTTTTTTTTTTTGACAATTACATGAGACACCAACAATACATGGCTATATTTTAATATCTCCAGAACAGTATACACCAAGACAGGAGAAAGATACTACAATAGTACATGATCATTACAGAGTATATTTACACCTCAGCTATCCTTCTTGCTTGCTCCAAATAGAGGTCCTATCAAGAAAAGCTGAGGAAAAAATGTCCCCAGAACATTCCTGACCTGGATATGGATTTCAAACAGAAAACCAAACCACAGAAAACCAAAAACATATCCCACGTTATTACAGAAACCAATAATGACAAAGGTTACTGCGCTGCACGGGTAGCACAAAACACATACATGTTATTAATCTCAATTTTGTATTCTGTGCAATGAATTCATCAGGTAGCACATAATTTCAGTCTGAACCCCTAATTCAGCAAGGCATTTAATCATGAGTAACCTCACCAGCTTCAGCAAGATACATGTCTTTTATTTTAAGCAAATGACGCAAGTCCTCTACTGAGTCAGATCCCGATGAAGAGTGGAAGAGCAGATGTTCTCCTACCCACAGTACTTCCTGGGCCTGAAGCACTTAATTATGAAGGTACCTTCCTTACCTCAACCCTGCGACAGAGTTTTACAGACACAATTTTAGTAGTATATTAACCTCTTACCATTCTTGCATTCTTTTCTCAAGTTCTGGAAGTAAGAATTTACTGTGGAAGGCATTTATCGATGAAATATTAGAGAAGATTTTGTTAATCACTTCAGCTGGAAATGAACCTCGGTTGGCTTCTTCAAGGAGTCTGGAATAGAATACCTGCAATACAGAAGAAAAGCCCCAAACCTATCAGCCCATTATCTTTAATCAATGAAGACCACCTATCCACCCCTCCTACTCCAACTGAGGCAAGGTTAATATTTCAGTAATACAGACAGGTAATGACAAACTCATTTATTGTCCTTCCCTCAACAGAAGTTAAAAGCTTCTCCTCCTACACCCCACTATTTTTCCTTGTGAGCCAGGAAAGCGCTGCAGGCGGAGCCCGCATAAGGAAAGCCAAACTGAAGTAGTGCCATTTTGGATTGACTCCAGACATCCTGTCTGTTTTAACAGCTACATCATCTCAGCTTTCCCAGTCTTCCAGTTGTATTTTCCACTTTCGCTTCCTCTTCAATTAGCGTTATGTCTGATCACCATTAGCCCAACCACTCTCCTTGTATGCTGTAGTTGGCAGACTATGAGTGGTCCCCACATACCATTTAAAGCACAAAAGGGGCCCAGTTCTGACTGGACTTTACTATAGTCTCTTTAAAAAAAAAAAAATTCTTTCTCCATCAGTGGGCTCTACCTGACTAGATACAGCTACAAAATGGCTAGATACATGTGCAGCACATTATATAAAACAGTGCTTACGGGGAGCTCTGGTCCCCCTGTCTCCCTCTCCCATGCTTGAACAGACTACTTCTCCCTAGAAAGGGCTTCAGAAGTTTGGGAAAGGGTTTGGGAAAGAAGAAAAGAGTCTGAAGACAGGAACTTTAATAGTCCCAGCTGAGACAGCAAAGGTGTCTTAAAAAGAAAAAAGCCATATACTTTCACATGTACTTTAAAACATGCTCACTTTGCTGCATCTCCAAGAGGAGAGTTAGTTAATTTTGACAAGTTACTTTGAAGACTATAAAGGTTACATAACTTTTTAACCAAGTTTAGAAACATAACAGTCCATTCCCAGTCTTCTGCTTTCCTCTCATTAGCAACAGTTGAGCAGCTGTGCTTGAAACTCATTTTTCAGAACTCTGTCCAGTTAATATTTGGAAAACAGACATAAGAGTAATGCACTTATGATTGCATCAAGGAAGATAATTGTACGTTACCCATCAGAAAAACCTATGAATGAAGCGAACATTTTCCTTTTTTATTTTTGAACTTCTCTAAATCAAAGCTTTTTTTTTTTTTTTTTTTTTCAATTTTTTTTTTTTTCNATCATATCCATCGCAATGTGGGTCAGCTAGGTAAACCCACTTTCATGAGGATGATTACTTAGATCCCCAAGCAGTCTGAACAATTACTATATCAGCTGAAGCTTTTTACTTTTTCCTCAACTCTGTGTACAAGACTTATGTGTTAGACCTGAGAAATTTAAACAGCGATGTCTGAGAAAAATATCATGGCGTAAGGCAATGCATAGCTATAGGTATCCTGGTAAAATGGAGGTAGGTGTTATGTGAGAAAGTAAACAAGGCTTAAAAAGGTAAGTACTCAAGAACTACAGACTTTCACATTTAAGAAATAATCAGTTTGAGAAGAGTAATTTCTGTTCAATAGGATTTAGTCTAAACATATAGTGGGGAAAATAGGGCATATACAGTTTAGAATGGGCGTCTTCCTACGTTTTTTGGCACTAAAGAAAAATTCTGTTCAGGTGTCTCAAAGATTTGAAAGATTTAGTAATTTTCTAGTGGGCAGGCGATTTCAGTATTATAAAATGATACCCTTCTTGTCCATGTCACCAAAAGCCAAGAAATGAGTGAGCGTAACATTATCCATCCCCTTTGCTAGAAGGGCTACTAGTATGAGGTTTGCACTGCTATTGCTTATGGTAATGTTCACATGCAGAGAACCTATTGCATTAATATCCACAAAATTCTAATACTTTTAAAAATCTAATGTTCTTAAAATAGAAACATAGGAAAGTCATGTGGCAACTGCAAATGTGTGACTGAAAAAGTCAGCAAAATGTGAAAAACATACCACCTTTTTACGTAATTTATATACACACTTACGCATAGCCGTTCAACTGAATTCAAGGCAAGAAAATAAAAACAAATTCAAGAAAAATGTACCCCATCTAGGAGGTCAAGTCGGCTAACGTAGGCTTTTTCTGTTTGCAGAAGTTCACTGGCAATTTTGTGCCGTTTCTGTTCATCTGTCTCCTGGAGAAAAATAAGAACTCCTCTTAGGATACTGGAGAAAACATAATTTAATACTACAAAAAAAAGTTGAAAAGACATATGATTACCTTACAGTCCAAAACACAACTGGAATCCAAGTTTCACATTTAGTAATAGTCACCCCAGTTTGGAAAATACAAACTTTCCAGTTGTTTAATCAACAAATACAGAAGTCGGAGGATAATAAAAAAAAAAAAAAAAATCAAACTCCTGAGTAAAACTGGAAGCCTAAAACATTTAGTATTTCTGTGTTTGTACAGGGGTCTTTGCCAAAGCACCAACTCCCTACTTAACAGATCAGCTCACATCCCGGTAATCGAGTACCACTGACCTTTCAGAGCTGGAAGAACTGATTTGCAGAGTAAGAGGGAACAGATGGGATTAGTCGGTGTTCGCCCCCACCCCCGTTTCAAAAGTAATTTGAACTGCATGTTCTTTGCACAACAGAATTATTGAAAAATACCATACAAAATGTTTTATGTTCATCAGTACACTCACTGCTGATTAATTCTTGACTGCAATTAGAGGGCTCTTTGCTAGGTCTTTATGGAATTCACTTTTGCATCTTAAGGGAAGTTTTCACTTTAAAGTCTTTCATTCCACAAAATATATTTTTGATTCTTGTGCTCAAAGGAAACTTAAAACGTTCATTCAAATTTCAATATTAAACTAAATAGGTTAGAATATAAAATTGTGAGTTGCTATGAGAAGTTACTTCAAAACAAACAATGGAAGAACAGCCTTCTAACATATTGAAACATGAGGGAAATGCCTCATGCTCACAAGTGTCAGATTCAACAAAATGGCACTTCCATTACAAGATTTTTCTTCCAGGTCTAGTGCTAGCACTGAAAAGTGTTCAAATCTAATGACATCTTAGCCTTTCCTAAGTAAATGGCAGTCTTATCGCGGTGCTTATGGGAAAGTGGTAGCTTTCTAGACAAACCGTAGAAAGTCTTCATAAAAAAATAAAGAGGAGACTTGAAAGAGTTCTTTCTGATTTCAAACCGCACGCTGCCTTCCAGAAGAGTAAGATAAACATTTGCAAGTACATTTATAAAGATGGTTTGCAGAATACCGAATGCTAAAGTACAGTCTTGTCATTTAAAGGACTTCAGTGGCTTTTTTCCCCGTTTCATTATTGAATAAGTATTCCAAATTTGAACACATTTCAATTCTAATCTGCAATGTTAACAGATGCACTGCTACATGGCAAGCCTCCTCCCTAAATACAGGCTTTCAATAGTGACTTCAAAGCTGTTCATTAAAACTGTTTAAATCAGCATAGCAACCACAGTAACCTACAGAACAGCATTTTGAGTGCTGTCAAGAGACACTGCAGAGAGCTGAAGGATTAGCTATTACAGCTACAGCATGCCATTTAGCGCAGCCATTTACAAGGGATCTCACATGTGGACTTGAGGCACAAAACCATGGGGGCTACTGATTCCTCAACAATTTTTTTTTTTTTCTCTCCTCAAAATCCTACTTTCTCCCTGAAGCACTGCTACAGAACCAATCCAGACTTTTCAGAAAATTACTTGGAACTAATTAAGAGATGGACAATCATGCATAGCAGACTCAAAAATATCACACAAAACGAGCAATTCAGAAAATACTTGCTCCTGAGTCAGGGCAAATCCCTCTTGCTCTCCCACTATGCTCTGACCCCAGCTTTCCCATCAGTATCATCCTTACACATCTTCCTAATTCTGGAACCTCAGTCTCCTTTCTACATCAATCACACCACCTGAATCAGGAATCTTCTATGTGGGAAAAAATACATACCACAGATGAGCTATCTTTTAATCCCAGTGGCATGTTCTTATTCCAGCATAAGAACACGCACATACAGGGTTAGATCAGTACAATAACAACACAAAATTGTATTGCTAGTTTTCTTTCAGGGAAGTCCTCAGTTTCCCATCTCACCATCTCAATATTTGCCCACATGTTACATGAACTCCCAGCTGTGTTTTCTATTACTAGCTCCATCCTCCTCCCTACTCATTCTCCCACTTCAATGTATTATCTAGTATCCCATCCAAAGAAAAACAGCTGGTTTCCACGAGGTCATTCCAGCTTCCCTCCTGTTGGAAACAACAGGTCACAGGCTATTTTGCTAGTCATGGCATCCATCTCCTGTGGAGCTTTTCTTGATGAAAGTGGCAGCCACTTGTTCTGAGCACATGGGGTGAACTGGGACCAGATGCATGGGTGGGCACATGGGTCCTGGCAGCGCCATGCTATACAGCAAGGCACGTTTGGTGGAAAGACTCACCACTGTGCGAAGCCAGTGCTGCAGCTAGCGTTAATGGCCTGAGAACTCATTTGCAGCCATCCCAGCTCTGCCATGGCACACACCATGCCATGCTGCACCTCTAACCCCAGCTGCCCACCCACCTTTCCTTAGAGCAGGCACGCAGGGAGCGGCCAAGCTATGGGCTCAGGGCAGGCAGACCCCGAGAAGCGGCTCAGGTTCTGCAGACATGAATTTGGCTATTCCAAGTAGCAGGAAGCAACTCTTACAACATAACTTGGAAAAAAATCCTGAATGATGTTTTGTGACAGTAAGAACGACACAGAGCCATTTGTTATTAGAGCTGTTCAACAAAACAGCCTTGAAAAACCTTGTAGAGATAATGGGGGAAAATCCTTAAAAGAAAAAACTTTAAAAACCATGAAAAACATTAAGTTAGTATTCAGCTTCTGAGAACTTCAATGCTTCCCTAAACAACTACTGTAGCAAATCTAATAATTAACAGTAAAAGGCAATTTTAATTCTCTTTTAAGTTACAAGTTAAGCATTATTTTCATTTATTAGCCATAAATGCACACATCTCTCTTCACAAGTAGGATAATAAGATAATAGAAATGAAAGAAATGGACACTTTTTGTTTTGGAGACATTTTATATTTATCTCCTACGATTTCTTTATGCTTTTAGTACATCAGTATTTATATTGGGTTCTTTGCAGTTAACAAAAAATACCGAGACAAAACTTTACTACAAGGTATACCTGGACACATACTCTATCGCTTCAAGCACAACTTCTCAATGATTTCAGGGAGCATTTCAAACTTCTGTGACAATTCGTAACACATGGCAACTCAACGTATGAAAACAAACAGAAATGGTTAGTGTTATATATAGAGAATGTTCACATAAGAGGTGCAGGATTTCAACTGCTGATCAAAACATCAGAAGTGTGAGATAGCAGTAGATGCATGAGGAAGGACTGCAAACTTGTATCTCTATATGGATGCTTACAGTAAGTATTTCACCTGGGCCTAGTTATATATTCTTCAGTACAAAGTTGCACATACTTAGAATCATTACTATGGATGCTTGAGAAATAAAAGCAAGTAATTTTTACCTAAATTGTTCTTGAACTCTGAGATTAAGAAGAGGTATGAAAAATGCTTCTGAGAGTATGAACTTTATGCATCTGTGTTCATATTTCCTAACTTGTTTTTCCATTATCCTAAACTTGCAAAAATTATGCTAATTTAAAGCAGGCTTTACATAAACCTAAATCCCAATATAGCCATAACTTATTATCCAAACCAAACAGGAGCCATCTCCTATCAAGAAAACTATACCTACCAACATGATACAGCATCACTGGATGCTGTATATGATTCACCCCTATTTAGGTATAGCCCTTGCCCCAAGGGCTTTGCAATAATATATTAAGCAACACAGACAGGGTGAGAGATGTAGAGTATGAACAAATATCATTCAATCTATGTTGTGCTTGTTTGTTTGTAATGCTGAGTTTGGTCTAAAGTAACAGAGCGGGGTTTGCTTTTCTAAAACCATTCACGTCATAGCTGCTTCATGATCCAAAGCTTTCTCCCCTAAGTGTTGGGAATATATAAGTTTCCAGGAACATTTAAGATTTCCTTTAATCTCTTGAGTCCTCAGTTTCTGAAATCAAGGAAAGCACTACATTTTGCAAGACCTGCAATGAAAATCCTGAACGCTACCATCACCTTCTGGCATATTAACTCTATACAACAGTCCACTGCACAAATGATGAGTGAGTTTCTTCCATAGCAACCAAGAAAAGCAGTAAAGATTCTGGTATCCCTAAAGAAGCGATTCTTCTCAAGAGGATTTATGCATTTATATTGGGTGCTAAAGGTCTACAGCTTTGTTCATGATTTACTGTTGCTAAAGACCATAAATTGTAGAGCCAGGAAGAAGCTGGTAGAGCCTCAAGTGTTGCAACAGCAAAACATTTCTTGGCAGAAAGTTAACTTAGCAACAAAGTTTCACCCTGTCTAATCAAAACTTCACCTTACATGTAGAAATACAGGATCTCCACCAGGTTTTGTATTTGAAACACCAGAGCCCCCAACATGGCCATTAGAAGAAGACATCAAGTAAGGACTTTATTAAAGATGCATAATGGATTCTTCTCCATCTGCGGCATGCATGCAGTCTATAACCCTATTTCCTACCCGTCTCACAACAAATACCGAAGCATTTCTCTTCTTGTCTTCAGTTAGCTCTAGCAGCAGATTTCTCACAAGATGTTATTCAGGAAGTTAATTGATTGGGATGTTCTTGTACTGTTCAGCCTCCACATTTTAGGCAAACCAAATTTTATGACAGAAGGTGCTTCTGCTGCAAGGCAGGAAACTTTTCACTTTTAATTGTCTTTTTGCTTGTGATATCTGTGGTTTGTGACTTTCAAACTTATTCAGTAAACATGAGAAACAAAGCATACTCTACTCTGGTCATTTGGGGAAAATGTTTGAGAACACTGCCAAATTCAGTAATTTTTGTCTCAACTTTTCCAGAACCTGCAAGAATCTTACTTTAGTCAGATCTACAGTGATAAGGGGGGAAAAAAAAAAATTCTAAGAGCAACACTATTTCAAAATAAGCTTTCTTTTCCAAGTCTAAAGAGTAATTTCTGCTCTGGTTTTGCATCATTCTCCAGTTTAATTCACCCTTTCCATCAGTGGACTTAATTTACTTCTGCTGTACCTGTATGCATTTACAAAGAGATAGCACCACTTTCTTCTCTTCCTTGAATTAGGAAATATAGCATGCGAGAGACAAAGATACATATATTTTGATACTGATGCAAAGTATCAGATGCATAATTTAAAGTTTGTCTATGACTCACATGCATCTGCTCCTATTGCTTTTACACAATTGGACCTACACTTGCTTAATTAAAAAGGGCAGAAGAGTGCCGTTAGTCAGTGCAGTGCAACTTCCAACTGGACTGCATCCCAGTTTTAAGATTCTTTACTGACTAAGCGGGCGCTTAACAAAATCACAGACTGTCTAAATGCTCTTACTTCTTCCCAATGCCTGCTTGGACACAGAAACAGCTTAAAGCTCTACCAGACCTCTCCTGCTCATCACCCTCCCCCTATTCCAGACATCATGGCAGCAGCTAATTAGGGCTCCACAGGACTGATTTCAATCTGTAGGTTGCATTAATTCATACTAAATCACCATTTGATTTTGTAAAGCCTGGCCTTTAGATCAGTCTGTGGTAGACGTGCTTCTTAATCTCACTGGACTAAAGGGGTTATCGTTGTATCGCAAGCAAGCTGGTACCTCGGGAAGCGCTGCTGTGACCCAGTTCAGTTTTTAGAGATTCAGTTCTCCACCAATGCTGACTTAAGAGTCATCCTGCATGGGTTTGGTTTGGTTTTTCACTCTGAAGGGTAAGCACCAGCAAACAATATACCTAGTAACAGTTACGCTACACCTCACAATTTGACTCTTGGTCAATATAGGACAGATCACACATGTTGGTCCCAGCAGCTCAAAGATTTTGATGAGATTGCTGCCATTAGTATTTGCCCACTTCCTTCCTGGACTTTACAACAGGACTGCCCCCCATTTCTGCTTTTTCCTGAAAATGCTGCCAGCACCTTACTGCGTGACTTGGATGCAAGCTTAACATCGTTGCCCACGGAGCATTCCACACTTTATTGGCACAGAGAGGGGAAACAGGCATTACTGAACAGGAGATAGAAACATAATGAGAGGTGTGGCAGGTTAAAGGTGCTTTGGACCGTGACCAGGCTTATGTTTAGACGGGAATCATAACGTTCATTCATTACTGGCAAAAACAACCCCCAAAAGAAACAAGAAAACCCCCACACCCCAGCGCCTTGTTGTCATTACCTAGGATATTTTATCCTGCAGTACATGAGAATTTGAGACCCACCTCTCCTCCACACAGAATTTACCCTCAAGAGTGTATGTATGAGACCCCTTGCTAACCAAACTCAAGGGCATGGAGAGGTCTGTAGTTAACTGACACGGGTGTACTCCTGACAAGCAGTGAAGGGCTTTTATCAGCGCTCAGCTGTTTGGCTCTGTGGTGAAGAGGAAGGCTGGGAGGGTCCAGCCCAGCCCCCTCTGCCATGACTCACACATAGCACGGCTGGACCAGAACTGTTAGTGATGTTCACGGGCCATCAGTGCTTCAGTACGACAAGGCAAGCTGCATAATCAAACTTTTAGAAGCAGAAATATGCACAATTTTTCAGCAATTAATTTTCCCAAGACAGATTTTCTTCCACCCACTTATTTCCCTTAATTATTTAAAACCTTCCCTACGAGGAAGCTCAAATTCATCCTAGTATAAGTTCTCCTTGCTAACAAGGCATATATTTAGTATACTCTGAACCTTGCGTCTATCTGAGAGCTAGCAGACTGCTACTGCCTTTCCAGCTTTGACTTGACAACTACATCCAAGTTAAGGATTCACACGACAGTTCTGCGTGAAGCCCTGTCACTGCAGTTTACTAAGTGTGGAATTTTATTTTATATACACCACTAACATGTATCCCTTGTAGTCTGGCACAGGCAAAGCACAGTGCTAAACACATACACATAGTCCAATTTCACTNTATTTTCAACTTTCTGACCTCTCATTTTTGTAAATAAAACCTAGAGAAAATACACAAAGTAGTAATATAGCAAGAACGAAAATTTCTCTTTTTACCTTTGTTTCTACAGGTTGATCTTGCTTACTGATTTCCTCAGTTGGTTCTTCCTTCACGTTAATATTAATTCCTAGAGTTTCATTTTCAGATGGGAGCAGCGTATCACTGCTTGGAGTCCTGTAGCAGCTGTTTAGCATCTGTCCTTCACAAGCAGTCATGCTTTGCAATGACTCTCTGGAAGTACTTTCTCTTTCCCCATTTATCAAGCTGCTGTTGATGGCATTATCCAGAACCGGGGTGGACATAGTGGAGCCACGATCAGGTAATCTCCTGTCCTCATCTTCCATCTGGTCTTGCGCTACTACTCCATTGGCTGTGTGTAGCTGTGCAACCTGAGTTTTGTCGGTATTACTGTTTCCCTGTTTTTGTAGTGGGTACTGGGAGGGGAGTTTTGGCTGAGGTGATGGTGTTGACCCATATCTTCCTTGAGATTTAGAAATGTGGAGAACAGAGAAATCTTTCTTCAAATCACTAGAATTTAATGGACTAAAAACACCAAACAAAGAAAACATAAATGAGAGAAAAGTTAAACATGGCGTTATAGCAAATCCCTGGTACAGGGAGTAGGGAAGTTGCACCTTATAACCAATTCCTCCCAAACCATTTTTTCCTGTGTTAATATTGGGAAGTTCAGGCTATCGAGACTTGAACTGCATTATTCCATTAAAACACACACAAACATGCATTTCTTACTGGAAACCAGAGTGCCATCCATATTGATTCATTACGTCTTCATGTGTCTTGAATCTTATTTGTAAAATGGAAGACAGTATGATTAGCTACATGTAACAGATAAGGGAACTGAGGCACTAATACATGAAGCAACTTGCCTAAAGCGTCCCAGAAGATTATTGGCAGAAATGCAGAAAGACTCAGGGTCTCCAAAGTCCCAGTCCAATGCTTAAACTAACAAGCAGCCTGTTCCCTAACTGCCCTTTAATTATACAAAATGCATGAAAAATGCCCAAGAACATTTAGCATCCCTTTCCTTAGTTCAGCATACTGCAAGAGGAGCTTTAAATTCTTATCACATCTCTTCCCCCAGTTTCCTTATTTAGCAGTGTCCCTTCATCATGCTGCATCTTTTCTGAAGGTTTCTTCCCTCCATATTTTATCTCCAGTTGAAACATATGTTATCCCTTGTTTGTACCTTTCACTATCTCTTTCTCTGTTTTATTTTTGAGATTTTGAATTTTAGACTAATATGAATGTTAGCCCACCCTGTAAAAGTGCTTGGCTTCATTATGTCTTTTTTTTTTTAAAAAAAAAAAACAAAAACCAAAAAAAACCCACATCGGAACCAAAATAAAACCTATACATTTTTGTCTGAAGTACATTTAACAAGCCATATTCAACTTGCAAAACAATACCATGACTGTCCTCTAACATATTGTTCCTAGTATGGACCATTAATCTTCTGGAAAGATGAAGACTGCTTATAAATTGTATGTTTACCCCTTATTTATAGGACAGTTTAAACAAGTATTGTAAGCATATTCTGCACTTTCGTACACAGAGCTCAAAAAATATCTTACACAAGCTTCATCTTTTTCCACCACCTAACAAAAAAATTTAAATTAGTTTTCCTTTAGTTGTGTAAAGATTGTGCCTTTTTTCAAAAATAAGCTTAACTCCAAGATAGAATTAATTTACATTTTTCAATTGCATGCACGCAGCAAAGAGGTTTAATTAACTTTTTGCCATGCCTACATGTTTGTGGTCTGTACAGACTAATGAAAATATGTTATCAGAATTGACAATCACAGTTTGCAGTTCATGAACATGCTACCTAGTCATTTGAAGACGAATAATTACAAGTGAAGTTCACCTTCACGGAAGACACATTTTGTGAGCTGAGCTCATTTAAAAAACAGGAATTGCTTCCGCAGCCACAGCAGAATATTTCAGAATTTGGCATGCTAATTATGGAAGTTTCTCATAAGCAGAGATCAGAGATTTGAGTAGAATTTAATCATTGGACAGACATTATTGGGTATACTTAATGAATGATGTTGGCCAAAAAGCAACTCGGCTTTCCCTACTCCCCAAAAACAAAAATACCCTTATTTTTAAAAGTCTACAAATAAGAAAGTTTTCATTGCTCTCGTTATAGCTTCCTTTATTTGCATAATATTGAAAGAGTTCCTGTACAAACCAGCAGGCATGCCTAGGAGGTAGAAATGTAGGGCTCATTGGTGTAGGGCACGATGAACCTGAGGAGTTTCCTTTCAGAAAGGATAAAATTGTTTTTCTAGGGATACTACACTGTTAAAAAGACTTGGATGATGCTTTGGAGGAGGACTGGGAAACAAAGTGATAGCAGGACTGGAGACCTGAGCTAGATGAATTCACAGGACCTCCAATGCTGCAGGAATTTCTTTTTCCTATCTTTTGGCAGTGGTCACAACAGCAGTGCAATTAAATGTCTGCCTAATGACGGAAGTTTCTTGCAGATGAAGCTCTGAAATGATTTCTATTCCACTAGACAAATGTACTTTTGCAATGGTCAGCTGCTTCTGTATAAAGGATTAAATTTCCCCCATCTTGAGGGGGAATTCTTTCAATGAAAAGTCTTAATACTCTGGCTCCTCAGAAGGACATTCTCTGTTGTACATCATGCATTCATTCCCGCAAGGGCCATCCCTTCAGAACATCAGTATCCCGAGGAAACACAAGAAAGCCACGCTCAAAACTTGCAACGCTCAACTGTCACTGGACTGTTTCTTGAGCTGTTCATCTGTCATGGACTTTCTGGAAGGTCGCTCTCTTTATACAGAGCAGATATATCCATAACTTCTGTTTCAGAGCTTATAATGCTTGTCACGTACATCTAATTAAAGACACACAACTAACACTTGCGAAAGCAGAGTTCACTGTGGCTCATGTTTCTCAAGGTTCCAAATGTCTCCTGTAAAAGGCAGTATCAAAACTCAAACCCATCAAGCTATTCCACCAAAATCACTAAGTACAGTTTAAAAATCGCTAAGCAAAGAGTTCAGTGAATGTATGCCATATCAATACAAATAACTCATAGAATTCACCCTCTTCATGTGAATGATCTGAAGAGGTTACGTCAGTATAAAAGGAAAATCAGGATTTCAGGTTTTTCTATTTGATTATAAAAGTAAATGATTTTTTTCTGCAAGAACAAAAGAACTCAAGATTAGTTCCAAAGTTTCATTCAAAATCAGCACTTATTTCAAACTGCTGACATTTTTCAGGATGTTTTAAAAATGCTACAAGTTTGTTTGATTTTTTTTTTTTTTAAAAAGAAAAATTAAGACTAGCACCTTATGAAAAAGCACCGCTTGTACAGGCCAAATATACAATTGGCTTGCACTATTTCAAAACACGTGCAGTTTTGCCATCAAGTCCTGTGGCAGTGATCGGTTTGAGCACTACCTTGGTATCAACTTTCTTCCTCGCAGATTCAAGTTCCAATAATCCACACACAACAGAGTTACAGACCAATTCAAATTCTATTACATACCTGCCTCCCTCAAAACGATTGATGAGATCTGACACTTTACTGGACTTTTCCTTTGCAACACTAGAAACAGGGGTGGGTGTCTCTTCCTCCATTCTTGGTTTCTGATTTGATAAAGCTTTATGCCTAGGGGTTTGGTATGTAACAGGTGACACCTTCTGCAGATGAATTGGCTTTGGAGGCACTGCAAACAACAACAACAATAATCAATTGCTCATGAACTGTTTCTTTGAACTGCCAGAACATATATGAGATTTTTGCATAAGAACTTACTACAGTAATGAAGAAGAGATGCTTTTGGCTTTACTTAACCTTAAAGTTGCTTTATCAATACAGGGACTTCATATAGGGTTTTTTATGCACTGTCTGGTATCCAGGCATCTGGTTATATTTCTTGGATACAAGCTGAACCACACGCTACTTTAGCAAGCTAGAAAATTGGGGGGTTTTATTGTTTGGTTGTTTTTTTTTATAGTGTACTGTAGTATACACCTATGTGGCCTCCATAAATGCAGTTTTTATCATACAAAATAATTAAGCATAATCAGAGGATCTAGCTGTGCTGTGGAGTTCAAGAGAGAGATTTAAATTGCTGCCCCAAAACCCTGGTGCTCTCATTCTTTACCTTCTCCTTCGTGACTTCAATAATAATAGTCAGTGGAAAAGGTATTTCCTTTCAGCTTTGAGCTTCCTTTACTCACTGAACCTTTGTCTATTTATACTGCTGAAAACCTGGCCCCCTAGAATATATTTTTTATTCTTCTTGCTTTTTCCCCATCCCTACCGTAAGTCCTTCTAATCAGACTGTTAATGATCAGCCACTGTTTAATGCAGCAGTGGCTAGAACGCAAAGAAAAGGTGACACATAAAGCAACTAAAGTCACAAGTGCTGGGGGATCTTTAAATTTACTTTTATCCCTTCAAGCGACTATGTAGCATTTGTGGGCAGCAAAAGCACTTCACAGACAGGGCCCGAATGTGTTCCACTATCAGAGCAACACACCTCCAGCTGCATCAAAAAGAGAGAATGGAAAGATCCTTAATTCCCCAAGAACACAACTCTGTTCATTCCCACACACACTCCCAAAACATATTGTGGGGAGAAGCAAAAGCATTTGATATGAAAGTGAAAAATAAAGACTATATCTGCCCTTTAATAAAAGGCAGGGAGAAATCAGCACGAGTAGGCAATCAGTAGGAGGGGCTCGGCCACGGCTCCACAGGCACCATGCTCCGGTGTGCCACAGGCAGTGACCCTCCAGTAGCCACACAGACCTGCCAGGGAGCAAACATGAAGGGAAGGAGGACAGGAACGGGCATTAGGAATCACGTGCAACTCTCGTGGCAGAAAAAAGTAAGCACTGGTATAGGATACACAATAGATGGATGTGAAAAAGCCATGTTCCTCACATCGTTGGCTCTAGAATAGCTTATTGACTTACCCTGGAAAACCTGTGCACCACAGGAATTAGCTTAAATCCTTTCAACCGACATTTGAAAGTGGTATTGAAAAAATTCTTGCAAATACACTATCATAGACTATGATAAACTTGAAGGAACACTTGATTCAGGATGACTTTCCATCTCTACCTTACATTAAATTTATAGAAGGTAATATTTATCTCTGCTTCCAATAATCTAATTGCACTTAGGAGAGATTGTAGTGATAGCTGCAGTCTGAAATTACCATGAGGGACTCTATGAAGAAATGAATGTACCACAAAAAGCTTAAGACTTCAATCACATCAATTACAATTGATGATAAATGAAAATAATCAGAGGGAGAAGGAAGAGAATTACTGTAGATCAGATGCTTTTACTGTGTCTACGTTTATCTTTCGTCCTTTCAAGCTTTATGTTAATATATATTAACACAAGCATAAAAGCAAGTTTGGGGAAGGATGCAGTGCAGAAAGGATGACTTAAAATACTGCAATTTTCAAATAGTTACAATGCAATCCTGAAACAAGCAGAATATTAAATTGTGTAACTGCTTGAGTATGTGTGGTAACTGAAGCCTCTCCTGAGGAGCTGCATACATTTGCTCAGCTGCAGTGCGGTGGAGCAGCTTTCCCTATATTCCCTCTTCTCAGGGAGTTCGGAGAAGGTCTGGCAGAATTAGGCCAATGAGCATCAGATAATTGTCCAAGCGCTGAATAGCTTGCTGTGCTGACAAAGGCGATGGGACAGCTGAAAAAGGCGAGACAAGCGGGCTGGGAAAAAGCAGGACACATAATTGAGTGTGGGCACTGCCACTCCCTCGGGGAGGAAACGGAAAGAAAGGGGACGCTGGGTGGATTTACTGACCAGCACTACACTAGTTCGTAGAAACACTTCTTGCTCGTGCGATACATTTTGTATAACCCGCAGTCCTGTGAATTCTCTTATTTAATGGACTCGTACATCTCTTCAATTCTTTTGTACACCTCATAAAACGTTAATATCCTTGTGAGGATATATTAAAACTACTGAACTCGAGGGAATTAAGTCTACTAATAAAGCAGAAGGAATTAGTTGGAAGCTATTTTTATACTGGATCACTAGGACATTCTGTGGAGGTTTTGCACACTTTTGCAGCTATTACTGAAACCCCCCAGTTTAGCAGCATTTCAGTAGGGCAAGCATGAGGAATGTCTGGTCAAACTGAACAATCCCAGCATATTGAAAATCCCTGTAATGTCTTCAGAAGAGAACTACCAGGCAAGCAGCCATGCCAATTCACTAACGCAAGATATTTTCTTCTTCACTCCCTACTCCCTATTACCATCTAACAGACAGCATTTCCTCTAATCGGCTGCTGCTGTAGCTACTCTAAGTTTTAGAGCAATAGGAAAAGGACAGTCACAAGATCAATGAAAAGAAAATAATCGGTAGTGTAAAATAAACCCGCAAACTTTCCTGTAAGGTCAACCTTGTTAACAGGGATTATGGAAAACAAATTCCATTAATTCTCCCCTCAATGTACTTCTGAAGTGTTTTGTTTTAATCAGATTATTTTTCAGTGTGCACACAGCAAGGATCTTAAAGAAAAAAAAAAGAGAAAAGACTGGCCCATTGTAATACCCTGCATAATACAGAGCTCTGTTTGAGCCTATAAATACTCTTGTCTCTATACTGTAGAATTTTGAGCTTATTAGGCGATATGAACTGCATATTCTGCCCAAAGCAAATGGTGCAACCACCTTTGCTGACTCCAAAGCACATTAGCAAAGATCATTTATCTTTTCTCTTGGAAAGTATAATGTGTTCAATCTCCCTCTATGCGTTTAATTCCTGCTGGTTAAAAACGCTGCTACGCTTTGATTTAATGAAAATACACAGTTAAAAGTTCCTGTGGTAAGCAACTACAGCTCTCCTGGCTGAGTCATCCTTCATCACCTCCTTGCATGCTCCATCACCTTCAGGAAGGTCAAATGAGCACAGCTGGATAGATACCAAAGATTTAGACTCGCAAGAACAGTACAAAATAACTAGTAACCTAGATTCAGCAGAAACAGAGAAAAAGTCATCTCCTCTCTAAGATGTGTATTTCCATATTTTTTATATCACATCAGAACAAGTATCTTCCAATAATATATCAAGAAAGAAGACCAATAATAAATCACATGTGCTTTGTTCTCTCATTTGTCTTCTTCCTGGAGATAATGTTTGGCAGTTTTGTTGATAAAAGAGACATTGCTACAGGTTTCTTAAAGCACCACTGAGATTGGAGAAGTCTAGCTAGAAACAGCTCTCAGTTTTAGTTCAATTCACCTTTAATTGTAGAAGTTTCATTTGCCAGAGAAGTACACTCTGCATCCCAGACCTTTAAGAGGTCTTTCAGCTTTTCGGGGCCCAGACCACTGAGTACCTTCAAAACCACAGACTATATTATAATTAACTGAGAAAGGAGGACAGGATTGACGCTACACAGTAGATAGTCAGCTAAAACTGACTGCTGAAGTCAACATGTTGAATGCTTTGTGTCCATACCATTTCACAGTAGCACAAACCAGGCCATCTTCTGGAGTGGAAAATCATCTCAAACCCAAACAAAAATGCCTCTTCAACCTCAGCAGGAGATTCACAAGTACTCCTAAGCACTCATTAGAAAAATTTAAATGAGCAACTGATGCACAGCCTTGAGCTGACAAGACACTTCACTGCTTTGAAGGTGTTGACATTTCAACATATTTTCCATCCTACAATAAAACTGCCTGGTACCGACAACAGTTTCAGTGCCCAGTATTTAGTAATTGGACATCATATAAAACTCATGCAAGAGGTTCAAAGAGCGGGGAATAGAAGAAACTAGAAAAAAGCTTGTCACTACATGCATTCTGCTATTGCTAGGTTCAGATCGCTGCCCAAACATTTGTAGGTAAGGGCAAATTTCAAATTGTCTAACAATTTGCTTAATCTCTCTTGCATCATATTTGCCTTGGAACTCAGTAGCGTATTTTGCCATTTCCACTGACTATCTCCAGTCGGGATTAGTCCGCTCTATCAGAGAATGCAAAGGCGAAGCACCATGTTTCACAGCTGGTACAGACTGCAACTGCTTTTCTCTGCAGTCCTGATTTCTTTGCTTAACTCCCTCATCGGCCTTCAGCCAGTTTCAGACTTTGTTCCAAATTCACAAAGATTTTAATGAATCAAACTCTACTCAACACAGAAACCTGACATATGAATTGCTATATTGTTGATGGAAGGAATTATTGGGGAACAAAAATTGCTCTTTTACTGTCACTGTATCAGACAGCTAGTTTGTTTTCTCCTTGAAATGCCAGGGGAAAAAATTAAAATCAAGAGAAACAATTTTATATTGGATTCTGTGCAGAAATTTATTCACTTGATCTAGCTACCCTGAGTGATCTGTTTCCAACTATTTAAACTACTTCTCAGAGACCAAGTACAGACAAAACAGATTCAGAGTCCAGGGTTCACTTCAAGTGCAAGATTTTGCACATTTTTCCTTTCTGTTAAAGCTCTATTTCCTCTATTAAAGCTAAGTTTACTAAAAATAGCTGTACCCCACTTGTAACGCAACCTTAAAGTCATCTTTATATCTCTTATTTTAATTATATACATTTTGGTAGGTGTTGTGGTTTAACCCCGGTTGGCAACAAAGCCCCACACAGCTGCTCGCTCACTCCCCACCCCCAGTGGGATCACCGAGAGAATCAGAAGAACTAAAGTGAGAAAACTTGCAGGTTGAGACAAAAACAGTTTAATAGGTAAAGCAAAAGCTGTGCATGCAAGCAAAGCAAAACAAGGAATTCATTCACTACTTCCCATCGGCAGGCAGGTGTTCAGCCATCTCTAGGAAAGCAGGGTTCCATCACACGTAACAGACACTTGGGAAGACAAAATGCCATACCTCCAAACGTCCCTCCTTTCCTTCTTCTACCCCCAGCTTTGTATATGCTGAACATGGTGTCATATAGTGTGGAATATCCCTTTGGTCAGTTGGGGTCAGCTGTCCCAGCTGTGTCCCCTCCCAACTTCTTGTACACCCCCAGCCAGCTCGCTGGTGGGGTGGGGTGAGAAGCAGAAAAGGCCTTGACTCTGTGGAAGCACTGCTCAGTGGTAACTAAAACATCCCTGTGTCATCCACACTGTTTTCAGCACAAATCCAGAACATAGCCACGTACTAGCTACTATGAAGAAAATTAACTCTATCCCAGCCAAAACCAGCACAGTAGGTTAGAGGAAAGTCATTCTGCAGTTAGTTCATTGACAACCAAATACATTGGCATTACAATTCAGGTCTGTCATCTTGTTTCCTTTCACTATGAAAGGACACAGTATTTGCATGACTAGAACAACAATTTGGAAAAACATTTCCTGCTACTATAAACCAAAAATGTTTCTGTACCTGTACGTGAAAAGCTGTTAAAAAAAATTAGCAACAACATTTAAACCAATAAACTGGAGCAATTTAGTTTGCTTGGATCGTTTGGACTCCCAAATGCTTATCTCATTCATTCTGTTTTGTTTTGCTTCAATTAAATAAAAAGGCCAAAAAGACACACTATGTAACTTCAATATGATGCACACATTTAATAGAAATAAATGGAGAAAGACATAGGCCCATGAATAAAGCAGGCACAAAACACTATTTACAACAGTATTATTGAATATCATCTACACAGCTGCATTTCTTAGACTACAACACTATTCCTGGCTATGCCACATTTTGGAGCAAGCAATTTTGACAAACACGGAAGTCATGGCTAGGAAAGAGCAACAGCAGCTGCGTAACTACTTGAATGAATGCAGTCCAATAATATCCAACTCCTAATTTATCTAACAGCTAAAATTTATAATCAGTGGGCTGGCTTTGTTTTTGAAAGGCTTAAAATCTTTTTATTGATTACCCATTTCTGTTTATCCATTAATGGATTTCTAAAATATTTTTCTTCGGAAGAACACATGTTCTCTTGTTAACTTAGCTTCAAAGAATGTGTTTCAGAGACCTAGCAACTGGTGCAGAAACACTACTCAGATAAGTAATGTTTACATATGGCTGATAAAAACATCTTAGTTTAGTGAACAATAATGGCAAAAGTTCTATAAAAACAAACAATACAAGAAATACAGCTTTGTTTTGCTCTCATTCTCCCTAAGTAAAAAAAACTTTCTTGACACCCCAATAAATTTCTTCCCTCCTTAACTCTAAGATGAACTCAGGACTGATGCAAAATTCTTCAAGATGCATTTTCCCATTAATTGATACACAGATTGTTAAATCCACTACATGATGACTCTATGTGATTCTAGTTTCTATATGTGATTTAGATGTGATCTAGTTTTCTGTAAGTAATTCTAGTTTCTGTCATATCAGCACTGTGTCTCAGAATCCAGTTGACTGAGCAGGATCATGATATCAGTCTTCTAAAAAAATCAGTCTTTTTTTTAAACTTTTGAGATGAATGAAGTTCCTATTGCATGTCACTCCTAAAAGACATCAGTCCAGATTCACTTTGAATCCAAGATTTCCAGAACATATCGACTCCTTGTTGTGACCAACCTCAGAATCACCAATATTAATGAGAAGACCACATAAAAAGATGGTTTGAGGTTTAGATATCTAAAGCCAACATGTAGGTTGACCTATTTAGCTTCTAAAAGTGAAGATACTATTTATGGACAGAAAGAAGAGAAATCTACTTCTACTCTACAGACATTATTGGTCAGTTTTTACTGCACAAACACGAAGTTCCCATCTTTCCACATACTCCTGCAGGAGGGCTCCTCTCAAAGTCTGCTAGACCCCAAAGGCTCTGAGTATCTTCCCCACCACCCCCGCCTTGAAGCCAGCCTGCCAAACACTCCAATTCAAGAACAGTATCAAAACCTTCCAGCTCAAATACAGTAATCCTTTTGAAAAATAAGCCCTGACAATAGTTTAATACAAACAAGGGGCTTACATGCATTCTCCCATCTCTACCTACTAGCCAATTCTTGGGCAGAGAACAAATGTAACACTTGCTGCCTGGCAGTAAGTGCACAGCAAATTACTAGACATTTGAGATAAAAAGCATAGCTAGACCTATGTGCTTGTAACGTATTAATAAGTCCAACTTCCCTTCTGAGAACCTTTTTCAGCAAAATATCAGAAATTACAGATTCATAAAGCATTTACAGAACATCTATATTTCAGTAGCAAGCTTTTACCCCACTATTTTCTTTCTCACAAACACAGTTCTTTCAAGGTGCTCTGTTTCTCTCAAGTCAGAGATAAAGAACAACTTCCCTGACTAATATTTGAGACTACTTACCTTGTGGCTTTGGATTTGAAGCTGAACGTGGGGACTGTTTGACTGGCACACTTCCATTTATTCCCTGAGCCGCTTCATTGTGTACATTCTGCTCAACTAGTCTGGTTGTGGCACTCACTGTACAAGATCTCGACAATATTAAGGACTTTGGACAGATACTGCTGCCTGAAAAACAAATACATACAAAAACCCAAGAGTTAGAAACAGGATTAAATACAAGGTAGAATGACTATAAACACATTTGTTAAGTGCTAACACTTCTCTACAGAGAAAATTGTCTCATCCTAAAACCACGCTTTGCCTTTCACTGAAATTTATTATGTTGTTTAAACCTTGAAGAGCTGGACATAAAAA
>VYZW01042060.1:27937-65753 GCA_013401315.1 Balaeniceps rex
AAAAAAAAAAAAGACTTCCACCATGACTAGCCTAAGACCTCCTATAGAAAAATTACAATCTCTAACAGAGTTTTTCCTATCTGAATTGTCAATGTGCTTGTTCAACAGAGGAACTATAGAAAAAACAGCATTTTTGTTCAGCCATTCTATTTCTGTATTCAAAGTGTTCACAAAATGCTATACATTCAAAAATTTTATTTTATTATGGAAGGTAGCATCCAAAAGTTAGCTAAATGTATTGCAACTTTTTTGTAGGAAAGGGTTCCTATTGTAAGTATTAAAAAAAAAAAAAAAAAAGAGCAAAGCACAAAGCCAGCTGACTCTTCTATTTCATTTCTTCCTAGCAGAATGGAATTTATTCTGATTAAGAGGATCAATATGCTGCTACTGGTAAGAAAGCTGGAAGAAAATATAAAGCAAAATATACTCAAACAATAGAAACTGTAATAAAACCACTTATTAGAATGTGATTACACAAGCCTAAATCATGCACTTCTGTTTTGGGGTGTGAAAGCAATTGGTTCTGTAAACACAATCAAAAACTTGAAATATGAATATGAAGGACCTTGAGATCTCACTTAGGTCAATATTTATTCATCTCTGAATCCAAAAAATCCACAATTTTTTTTGTGAGGAGGAGCAAGGGAAAGGAGGAAAACCCACTTATCATTTACTGCAGTGTTGCCATAATTATTTTCATTTTTAACAAAATGATTAGGGTAGAGTTTGGACACTTCAATTTATTGTTATTGTTTGCCATCATTTTACCTTTGCTTGCTTGTACTAGTAGAAATGCAAGCATGAGTGGGGGTTTCTTTGCATGTTTCCAAAAAAAGCAAATCCAAAACCCACTCAACCACTTCATAAGGTGATCCTCTGATGTCTTCTGAACAACAACTGGTCTGCAGAATCTAGACCCTCTGATCTAATCCATCTCCCTCTTGCATATCAAAATCTATCATATCAAGCCATTCCTAGCAACAGCCAAGTCTGCTCTTAGAACAGCAGTGGAAAGAGATACCATAGCTATTGCCCAACACTGCTTAAAGATTCTTCAACATTTGGTGGATTCCAACAATATTTTCAAGCATTTACGCTTTATTTCTTAGAAGCTCATTTTTCCTTTTAAACACTGAATTAGCCCTACACCAAGAAGCTGCCTCTACAAACATGGAGACGTGCAGAGGTCCATGGTGAGATTGACGACCCGTGCTACCAAAGCGCCAGTACTCGGATCACAACACATGCAAGACGCCCACAGCTGCAGCATGGCATCCTTCCCTCTTCAATTTTGTTCAATTAGCAAGGGATCTCCCAAGAACATAAAGGTGGCTGGTCCCAGAACAATGCAGATAATCTAATGAGGCCCACCACGTATGGAAGCTTCTCAGACATTTGTGATCTTAGGCAGGAATTCCTCAGCTCTGTTTCCTTGGGTATCACTCCATACATAAAAAGTTGTATTGCACTACAGCAGTGGAAGCTCTGTCCCACACCACTCCTCAATGCCTAAGAAGGTACCTTAACTGTCATTTCTGTCTCTCCTATGGAGGTGGGAGTACCAAAAGCTCTTAGACAGACCAAGGTGATGGTACAGGGGGTCGTACCAGCAAGTCTTCCTTGTCTCCATCAAACAGCCAACAGGCTGAATTTCCCTCTCCTACAGAATCCCATGCCATACTGTAGCACTTTACATACCAATTGGGGAATCCCCAATTCAGAAACAGATTTAAGAAAGAATAACTCCTGCAGGATCAGTACGATGCACAAGTCAGGTAGGCAACTGCACATAATTTATAAATCTACATTCAGATCACTCTCATAACTTTGCAATGAGACTGAAAGTGTGAAGTCTTAGAGCTTTTCTGAAAACTATTTTGCCTGCAGATTTGACAGCTAATATGCTTCAAAATCTCCAACTCCCCAACGGCAGCTCAGTAAGGGGCATTGCTACTGCCAACCGTCCAGGCCAAGGCTGGAAATCTTCATCAAAATGGTACCTTATTTATGAAAAGGATTCCCTAAGAAAACAAGGTACTGCTGGGGTCAGAATAGGAACTTATTTTACACACACAGCTTTATCAATTGCACTTACTCCTGTTTAAGGTTAATCACTCACAATCACTTTAAGCTGAGGCAGATGCAGAGCTGCTGCGAACGGGGCAGCTCTGTGGCAGTCTGCCACTCCTCCCTCCTCATCACCACCCGCTCCAGCTTCTGCTTCTAGATACTCCTTCCCCTGTGCCAGCACCAGCGCTTGTTTAACCACACAGTGAGATGAGCAGCAGAAATGATGCAGTTGGAAGCTGGAGTATGTTTTAGATCAGTTTGACCTCATGGCCACCCCAGCACTACTGTTGGCACAAGGACACAGCCAGGAATATGGCTGGATGGGGACAAGACAGCTCCTCTCAGCAGCAGCCCTTACTTAGATTGGCCTGAAGCAATCATTTAAACACAATCCCAGTCCCTCAAGTAGATGTTCAGACTGGGATTCTACTTGGTTTACACATGCATGCACACAGCCTTAATACAAAGTCCAGCAAAACCAGGAACAGCTGAAAACAAACCTTTAATCCAAAAAACATTAGGCTGCCTTAAGAATCAATTTTGTTGACAGAGTCCCATTAGATTGGCAAATATTAGTTGCATTCGGTGGGTAAAAGCCATTTTGTAAAGCTTGTCCATTGTAATACAAAACCGTAACACAAGCAACAGAAAAGATTGCTTCTCTGTAGCAGGATCTTTTGCAATTGCTTACAGAAAACAAAAGCTCTGAGGCGTGTTCTGACCCAAGACATGCTCTGGCTTTACACACGTAACAACTCAGCACACGGGTGGTGCAGGGAAACAGAACATCTTCAAATTTATTATTGTTGTACAAGCCATTACACAAATTATTCATCCTGTCTGGAAGCTGTATTTGCTGGAGATGGACACGCTACAGACATTTAACCTATATTTCAAACTAGTAACTCTGTTAATCATGTCATATCCTCAAACCGTGTGTTTTGAAGAGTAATATAGCCACATCAGGATGAAGAGCTTTCTTCACATGTAAAGCTGCAATGGAAAAAGGTAACCGAAATCTAGCCACAGCATACTACTATACAAAACTGATAAAAAGCATCCTTTAACATCCCTGGATAACTGAGCCCTGCTTTCTAGCCAGTGAAAGATATTACCTTGCAGGTGATGTAGACAAGAAAATCGTGGCAGAAGTACAGGAATTTTCACTGCAGACTTGTATCTAGTCTATTGCATGCAAGTGTATTATAAAAAAAGCCCCAAACATGTAATTTTCAGCACATTACAAAAATACCAAATACTTGCTCCACAACCAGCAGCATGCATTTCAGTAGGGCTGCTCAATTCTGTCCATTTAAGTAAGCAGTAACACAGTCTACCTTTTAGAAATACAGTTTTGGCCCTCTAAGTACAACTTAAAATTCCATTATATGTGCAAAGAGTCAGACATGCTGCAAAAACCTGCAGCTTTTACTGGGCTGAAGTAGGCTCCCATTGTGCTTATTTCTGACCTGATTAACGAAACACTTGCATGCTACTGCTATTCCTATGCATTATAATAACTGAGAAATTTTACTTGAAGTCAGAAATGCAATGCACAACAAAACACTACCAGCCAGTTACTGTTGTTCGCCAGTATATGATTAATACCACCTCTTACAATCGCGGATGATTAAATACACTGAAGAGGAGAGAAAGGTGGAGAAAGATTTTAAAAAATTTAAAATGGGGGCAGGCAAGAATGTAAGAGAGAAAGAGGAGTTAATAAGTAACTAACAGAAAAGAGAAATAAACACTGTAAATTTGATAAGCACTTAATTATTTTGCTTATCACCTGCAAGGAAATGAGAAGCTAGAATGCTTGCAAACATGCTTGCATCTGCAAGAATGTTTGAAACTAGGTGATGTATTATCTGTTTTTTCAAAGCATTCTAATTAGAAATAGCTTGGAGCCATGAACATTTAGACAAACATAATCGGCCAGCTTGAAATGCCAGTAATATGAAAACAATGGCTTATTTATATTCACAAAATGTTAAACTAATGTTTTAGTATTGGATAGGTCCTCCATCAGCAGTTCCATAGCTTCAGGAAGACAATCTCAACACCATTAGGTCTTCTGTTACATTTATTTTCAGTCCCGCTTATAGCACATAGTGCATCTATACTGTTCCAGCACTAATTTTTACTGCCATTGCGATCCCACGCTTGATCATACATTCTGAATGAAAGAAATGCAGCATTTATGGATGTAACCAAAGTCTATGGGAAAAGGGTTATTCTCTTGTGACTGCCAGGAGGCGAAATTTAAGTCTCAAAATTACTTCTCTTAAAATTATATAGCTACGTATACCTTGTGTGTTAAGTCCCAAGAACACCTGCCATAATGGTTGTGGGTCTTGACGTTCTACTGCTAGACCTTTTCATGCAAGATCAGTGCAACACTTCACCCTTACTACTCATCCCTGGACATCCGTGGAGGTTCAGCTAACAGTCTATCTACCAAAGCATTGGTTTAGCCACAGTAACCTAGCCATACAGTCTCCCGGTCAGTTCAGAACAGCATTAAGTAGCATTGATGCTAGAAGAGACTAATTCAACACGTCCGCTTACTCACCAAACACCACGGGAGCTGTAGGAAGGCCAGGACAAGAGTGAGCAGCTTCCTGAACACAAACAAGAAGGCAGAAAGTGGCCTCTTGCCTGGACATTTACAACAACAGATTTGTTGAGGCCGGAGCAGGAAATCTAGTAAATCAGGTCACGGATTTTGCCCACAATCGTGTCCAAACCTGCTCTCAAAACTAAGTTTCTAGTAACTTGGTCCCTACCCTTCACAGGTTTGCCCTGTTTGTGAGAGAAACCGACACGTTACTAAGAGGCTTATACTGCTGGTGCATACCCGAATGTGTTTTAAGAATAACTGGACTAAACCCAAACTATCTGAAAACTAGCAGTATGGAGGAGGAGAGTAGGGAGTCTGGAGGTCCAAGTTCTTCTCATGAAAAAAAATCTACCTTCCTCCAAATTCTATTAAATCCTATCCTCTCAAGTTAATTGCACATTTGTGTTTTGCTATATCTTCACCTCTCCCATCACAGTGGTGATAGTTGTGAATGCTCTGCAGCTGCAGAATAGTACAAAAACTTCACATGTTCTGTGCAGCTGAGTTCTAAAGGTTAAAAACATCAGGCCAGCCTTACTGTGGTGAGCCACTGCTGAAATACTGCAAACAGTTGATAACCCAATGCTGTAAAAAGAGGAAAAAAAAAAACCCTTTTGCTTAAGTCAGGAGTGCTAGTGCTGTCTCGCTAAAGAAATTTGTTTTCTTTCTGCAAGAAGGTGCTGGCCAAAAGGTTAACAAATGTGACGCCCATCTACAAGAAGGGCTGGAAGGAGGATCTGGGGAACCACAGGCCTGTCAGTCTGACCTCGGTGCCAGGGAAAGTCATGGAACAGATCATCCTGAGTGTCATCACACAGCACATACAGGACAACCAGAGGATCAGGCCCAGTCAGCATGGGTTCATGAAAGGCAGGTCCTGCTTCACTAACCTGATCTCCTTCTTGACAAGGCGACCCGCTTAGTGGATGAGGGAAAGGCTGTGGATGTTGTCTACCTGGACCTTAGTAAAGCCTTTGACACTGTCTCCCACAGCATTCTCCTGGAGAAACTGGCTGCTCATGGCTTAGGCAGGTGTACTCTTCGCTGGGTAAAAGACTGGCTGGATGGCCGAGCCTAGGGAGTTGTGGTGAACAGAGTTAAATGCAGTTGGCGGCCGGTCACAAGCGGTCTTCCCCAGGGCTCAGTTTTGGGGCCAGCCTTGTTTAACATCTTCATCAATGATCTGGATGAGGGGATTGAGTGCACTCTCAGCAAGTTTGCAGATGACACCAAGTTGGGCAGGAGTGTTGGTCTGCTTGAGGGTAGAAAGGCTCTGCAGAGGGATCTGGACAGGCTGGATCGATGGGCTGAAGCCAACTGTATGAGGTTTAACAAAGCCAAGTGCTGGGTCCTGCACTTTGGTCACAACAACCCCATGCAATGCTACAGGCTTAGGGAAGAGTGGCTGGAAAGCTGCTCGGCAGAAAAGGACCTGGGGGTGCTGGTTGACAGCCGGCTGAATATGAGCCAGCAGTGTGCCCAGGTGGCCAAGAAGGCCAACAGCATCCTGGCTTGTATCAGGAATAGTGCAGCCAGCAGGACTAGGGAAGCGATCATCCCCCTGTACTCGGCACTGGTGAGGCCACACCTTGAATACTGTGTTCAGTTTTGGGCCCCTCACTACAAGAAAGACATTGAGGTGCTGGAGCGTGTCTAAAGAAGGGCAACAAAGCTGGTGAAGGGTCTAGAGCACAAGTCTTATCAGGAGCAGCTGAGGGAACTGGGGTGGTTTAGTCTGGAGAAAAGGAGGCTGAGGGGAGACCTTATTGCTCTCTACAACTACTTGAAAGGAGGTTGTAGTGAGGTGGGTGTCAATCTCTTCTCCCAAGTAAGAAGCGATAGGACAAGAGAAAATCGCCTCAAGTTGCACCAGGGAGTTTAGATTGGATATTAGGAAAAATTTCTTCACAGAAAGGGTTGTCAAGCACTGGAACAGGCTGCCCCGGGGAAGTGGCTGAGTCACCATCCCTGGAGGTATTTAAAAGACGTGTAGATGTGGCACTTAGGGATCTGGTTTAGTGGTGGACTTGGTAGTGTTAGGTTTACGGTTGGACTGCATGACCTTAAAGGTTAATGGTTGGACTTGATGATCTTAAAGGTCTTTTCCAACCTAAGAGATTTTATTCTACAATTCTAAAAAAATAGAAGGCAAATATCAGAAGGTTTAGAATTATCTTTGAAAAGTGGAATCTTGGCAAAGCATAGGACACAAATCAGGTTCTATTAAAGGATTAGTTCAGGTAGATATGCTGGCAAAATGCAAAAACGTAGGGTTTTTTCTTGCAAAGCTATGCTCCAGACACACCTAAAAATATTCTAAGTTCAACAGAAGGTAGACCACTTTCTGGGAATAATGAAGATGTAAAGCATATAAGGCTATTATTTCTCACTGCATGGGAACATTCCTGGAACTACTAAACAAATATTATCCTCCCTTTCATAGCATTTATTGCATGGAGTAAATAAATCTTCAAATAAATATGGTAGGTATAAATTGCAGATAACAGAGTTCAACGGCCCCTGTGAACGCACTCACATTTGATGGTGAAGTTAAACAGATGAAACAATATTGAATTTAAAACTCGCAGGCCAAACACTTGCTACACAATACTTGCTAAGAACTAGAAAATATTCAACTTCTTCGTAGATAACACTACCTTACACAGTAAGACAGAGCAGAAGTTTCCAAATTGTGCTATGCCTAACACTGAGTATGTGAACCATTTACAACAACACACAGAGCAGTAATACAGAAGGAGAATCAAAACAAACTTCAGCAAGTTTAACTATGCACAATACAAAAGATATTCTAAGAAGAGAAACAACTTTGACTTTTGAAATAATTTCATTTCTAATAAACTAAGGTGGGTTACACAGATCGTCAGTGATGGAACCCAATTCAAAGTAGATACGTACCCATATCTGCTTGGTTTAAGATGAGACTTTACTGCAGTGGTTTGGTTTGTGGGTATTCACTTAAGCATTCAATGTTGCCTCTCCTATATTTTGTAAAGCTTTATAGTTGTTCTGGTTGAAAGAAACCATGCATCTTTCCCACAGTAACTTTCATTTTTAGACTGAAATAGAGCTTATAGTAACTGCTACTAAAGAGCTACAGTTTGCCAAGTTACCAGCTATGGATGCCACCACATTTAAATAGATTACCTGCTTCAAGATTATGAAGTGCGAGCTTTAATAGGAAGCACTGAAATATTAACAAAATAAGATTTAACATCAATAATCTCCTGTTCTCAGTCTCAGTATACTGTACATCACGCAAAGTAAAGGACGGAATGGTGAATATCACATTCACTACAAGTGTCCTGCCAACACTGGCTACAGCAGGCAGACTCAGCGTGCCTTAGTCTGCTATCTTGTCTGGCTGTGATCTTTGTTCTTTTGGCTCTTATCTAATAGTCGTTTCCATGTAGGCAGACCTGCGCATCTGCTGTGAGTCTTAGTAAAATGAATAAGTCAGCAATTAATGGAATTATCTTTGAACATTTGTCTAAATTTTGGATTAGCACAATAATATAACATGCACTGCTGGTGCTGTTCCAATAAAACAAAAAGCACAGTACAGGACTTCAGATGGCTTTTTCCCCAGACTGAGCCCAAAAAACTATTTCCTTAGAAGTAATTATGGTTTCTCCATGCAACATGCACTGATTACAGTGCATTACACTCCTCATCAGAGAGGGCACATTCTGGAATATGGAAATGCAACACGAGGGAAGAGAATGCAAAGCAAGTTAAAAAAAAAAAGAATACACAACACCTTCAACATGTGGAGTCTTTAAAATCAAAGGTAATTTTACAGAAGTCCAAGTGGTATATACTATGAATGTTAACTAGTCATGTAAAATAAAACAGAAAAAGCAGCAGTGAACAGCTTTTTAAAACTGTATTAAAAAGGCACAGTTTTGAGCCTTCTGAGAACAAGCCCCCCTGCAGCCACCATCTTCTACACCTTTCCCCTGACGGACCACTGCTTTCATACCATTGTCTACAGTCTAGCAGTGCCACTGTTCTCTAATCATCCAGTTTTTAGAGGCTACCGGTGGCAAAATCGATGCAGAGGCACCTTAGGGATAGAGGAGTTGGAGGGTTACTGATGACCGCAGGGGTGGAATTACAGAGCACTGCTCACGCAACAGGTTGCGGAGGCTGCAAGTCACAGAGATAACGTGTGACAACCTTACACCTGGCCATTGCTGCTGTGGTTTTCTACTCCTACCTCTTCCTCCATTGTAGGGAGGAGAGGCAGCAAGCCTTCGGGCCTTGCTGACTGAGCAGCTGCTTCAGCTGGCAGGACCTCCAGAAACCTGCCACTGCTGCTCCCCCCACCACAGGGGAGCAGGGCTGCTGGAGGGAGCAGGCAGAACTTGCCAGCTCAGTGGCTGAAGCACGCCAGTGTCTCCCTTGACTGGAAAACGCCGATTTACAATAGGCTGCCAACACACAGCTTGCAATTTGAAAGTAGTAGCTTATGACTGAGGTCCTCCACCAAAATACACAGCATCTATTACACTAAGGTTCTTATGAGTCACCTACACTCGTACATGCTAGGACAATGGCTTTGCCGATGGTGGTTGTTCATCAACTACTTAATGAATAATAGAGGTTTCTTATATGAACAGAGACAAGCCATGTCTCCAGAAAGACATATGATTGAAGGGAGAGCTCCGAGCAAGAGGAGTTCCATTTACAGGAACCAAGGACTGCTCTTTCACATACTTAGTTCCTGTATTACAAAACATTCCCTCAAACCCTTGTTTTCACTTTGGTCTTTGAACATGTCTTATCAAGCCCAAAATCTAAAGAGAAAATATGTAATAATGTTCTTTTACTTGTAGAGACTTTTCACGGTTTGTTTTTCATAAAATAATGTCAATATCTCTTTCAGCAGTTTTGGACAATATTTTTTCTTTCTTTTTATTAAGCCTATCTACAAGTCTTAAGGGTGACCACAGTTCCTGATCCTACAAGCCATGTACCATGAGCTTCATGTAGTTAAGAACCACAAGGTTACCACAGAAAAAAAAAAAGCCAACAACAACAACAAAAAAACTCCCAATACCAAGAAAGAAAAGTTACGGTAAGTAGCTGCAGCTTCATCATGCCAGAAGGAAGGATAAGCTGATCCTGTACCCAAAGTCAGCTACCCTGCTGTTACTGTCTCATTTCTACACCAGGTAACTTCAAGTAATTCCTCCCTCCTTGTCAGCACAGCCTTTCGCCAGTGCCATAGCACATGATGGCAGCTTTCAGCTCAAGCACTGCTTCTCGTATGGCAGTTTTTCACAAAGTCACAGGAGCGTCCTGACTACATACTTCAACCTCTTTCCCTGTTGCGAACATGGGAAACACGGTGAGCCCTTTATCTGAGGACTGCTTCCTCCCCTCCCCGCCCCTTTACAGCTCTTTACAGCTTCCTACGTGTTTGACAAAGGAAGGGGTTGAGTAAGGTTTATGTGGCTTTCTTGAGTTCCTGCTGCATTAATAGCCATTTTGATTATGAACCTTAGCACAAGAAAAGATGAACAGGACACACCTCTACCAAGTTTTCCCAAAACTATTTTTTTCTTTTTAGTTTTCTGTGTAGAGCTGTGTGAGGTGAGCAATGTCCCCTCAACTATTATTTTACTTAACACTGAAATTTTTTCACTGAGTTTTTAATTGACACCAGCGTATTTTGCACAGAAGGCAGCCATCATTTTCTAAATGTCCTGAGCTCCTATTTACTAAATAAGACACCCCATTTGTATAAGCAGACTCACTGATCACAGAAGAATCACTTGTCTGAGCAAGGATTGTGGCACTGAGCCCTAAATGTTTCTTTCACTTATTTGTCAAGTCTTCAGATGATTTATTTTTTTCCTGTTACCGTATATAAGATAACCAGCATGACAGCATAGTCTAACTTCATATTAAGGAGAGCACCTGGGGGTCATGTTTGGAAAAAATGCATCTCATTGTAATCTCATACAAACCACTGGAATGATTCAAGATGATATATTAACACGTATGTACTATGCAAGTGCAGTGATAACTCAGTGACAAAAAGACCTCCCCTTCTATAATTGATAAGCCATTATGAAATAACAGTGTGTTTAGATTTTTAGACAAATACTAACAGGTTTTCAAAAAAATTGATAAATTTGATCTAACTACAAATGTCACCATTTTGCTCAGTATATACTGCTTCAGAAGACTTCTCTAACAAGCCAGTCACTGACATTTTCATCTTCTACTCTGCCCAGTTATCTGTGCAGTTATTTCATATTCATCTCAACTCAACTCAGAGCTATTTTAGAATACCCATATGCTTCGAGACACGAAATCAGCTCCTTCTGTTGATAAAAGGACTGCTAAGAGAAAGCATTTTTAGAAACAGGATGCTAACACCAAACCAAACAAAAACCCCATAGACCCAAAGGAGGAAAAAAAAAATCTGATTACAGAAGGTTGAAACTGTAACTGATCTATTATTTCAGAAGATCTGAGCAGAAGTTGTATAAATATACACACTGATAGCATTCAAGTAATTTAAAGATATAAATACATAATATAATATATCAAAAATGCAGAACAGCCAAAGATCCAAACAGAAGTCAATTATTCAATACAAGCCAATAAAATTATCACTGATAGATGGAAAGTGCTTCCCACATCCAGCTGCTGAGGCAGTACATGTGTCCGGACAGCATCTGATAACCCAAAGCCCATCCAGCAGCCAGCTGTCCCAGACACAAGTTGTTCCACCCACTCCCTCCCTCCTCCTGGCTGCCTGCTCCCACCACTTTCTGTGCATCAGTGCTGGCATGCATTTAGCCCCAGGATGCAGTTCGGGAAAGTTAAGCCATCAGAAATGTAACCCCACCAAAAAAAAAAAAAGCAGCCAGCTTCACACTCTCATTCACCTTAGATGCACCGGAGCTCGGGCACAGATGCAAATTCAGTGATGGGGAAAGGAAGACAGAAGCAAGTAGCCACTAGATAACGTTAATTCTGTTGAATCACATCTCAACAGGGGTTGGAGCAAACAGTAGGGAAGGAAAAGAAAAAAATAAATCACAAAACTTTTCTCTAAAATGTGTGGCTTGAGATTTAAAGTAATATGCCCTAATTAAAGAACAGGCTGCAGGGTATTAACTGCACAATAGCATCACAACAGGCTACCAGGCACTGCTGCCTGTTATGTGAAAGATTACAAGTAAATATAAAATTACGAACGTGATAAAGAACAAAGCGCAGGTGGAGAGGAACACGTAGTTCCTCGTCCCTTACAGCAGCACGAGCGGTGCAGCTGTGCAGCACTCCGGCTGCTGGGTGGCAAATGCCTTTCCTCCCCCAAGCCAGGGGCAGGCAGCCCGCTGTCAGGCTCCCCAAGCACTCTCAAGTCTCCCTGCCAAGTAATTAACAACCATCATCTACGAAACACAGAAAAACAAGCAGCTCCCTGGGAATGCTCACTGCACCAAAACAGAAATATAAAGAACCCAAAGAATTCAAATGCTTCCTGCTTTTGACCTGGTTGGAAAAAAAAGTAAGAATAGCCTCAAAAAGCCTGGTTTAAGTACATTTAGGGCCTTCCTGTGAAGTTACTGAAGAAGGACTTTCCTTGTCCAGTCCCTTTAAAGCCTACCATAATTATGCCAGCTTTTACATTGTCTCTTGTCCATAAGGAACAAGAGAGAGATCACCATCTCGCACTAACTCATCAGTTCATAATCATTCTTACGGAAGGAAGTCAAATAGGAGTTTCCTGGAATCCAAATGGGGAAAAAATTCCTTAGCCCTAAATTGCCAGAGATGACCACTGTTCGCACTGTCCACAGAATTCACTCCAGATTAACTAGACCTGCACATCAGTACAGTTGCCTCTTGAACATTATACAGATTGAAACAGCTTTACATTTTATGCTATGAACTGGCTGAGAGATACAAATTCAGAACAATTCTATCATTTAGTCCTCTCTTTTTCAGACCCCCATCTAAAATATACTTTTTTTAAAAGAAAAAGAAAAAAATTAACATAATTGTATGATGAAATTAAAATGTCATTTCATAAAGCTTCTTATGTTGGAGAATTAAAATAAATTTTGATGCAGACTTGGATGAATATTTACCATACTGTTCCAAAAAGCGTAATAGTCTTATGAATATTTATCTTTGAGTGTACAAATGGATAGGAAATGCTTTAAAAAAAAGTCATGCAATGTAAAAATACATTAAACCCAACAACATTTCCAGGAAGAGAAATAATTCTGTAATAGCTCAAGTTTTGTCCAACACATCTGAAGGATGTGCAACCTTTCACTTTGCAAACATTTTGAAAATGAAAACGTTTGAAGGCCCCAGGACTGACCAAAAAAGGCTGCTTGCACCCAAACCGCAGCTGCCCCAGACAGAGTAAGACAGCCCCCACCAAGAAGAGGAAGTTTTATCCCCTCCATGCCTCCACATCCCCGTAGCTCCCACTGCTTATTTCATACCAGCTCCGACACTCATTGGATTTCTCTCTAGGCCAATGTAACCCCCTGCAGCTAGCAGGTGAGCGGATGCTGGTTTTATCACAGGAGTTTTGTGCTGTGTGAGCGAGCTGAATTGGCTCGTGGATGAGACCAAAAGTCTGGGGAAGTCCCAGGGAGTGACTGGGCAGCCTTTTGGCAGCAACAACTTGAGGCGTTCACAGAACCGCAGCCCAACAAAGTGTTGCTGACTCCTATGCAATATCTACTGTTTTCCTTACAGCCTCAGTTTTTGGTATCAGAAGAAAGAGTATCAAGACTTTCATTAAAAAAAGCTGATGGCTTGCATGTTGGGGAAGAAGGTTTTCCAAAACACAGAGCAAATAAAGTCTATGAAATTTCTCTCAAAATAGAATGCTTGTGTAAAGCTAAACATTTAATTTCTTTTATAATACAAGGTTTGGCAATACTCCAATCCCTCCGCACCTTACATGACCTAACCCAATTGTTGCCCCTCCTTTTTCTTTTTTCTTCTTCTTTTTTTTAGTGACAGGTCACGGTTGTAAGGGCTTTTTCACAAGCAAGCACGAGCAGTCACAATGTGTTAAATATTTTATGGCAATCTAAAGAAAGATTGTGTTTCCTAACTACATACCCTTCTCAAGGTCAAGCATTGCCTGTCAAACTGTAAGGAACACACAGGCACAAAAATTCCAAATTCTTAATATTAAATGTTTTGGTTTATAATAATTATAAACCCAGGGCAGGGAGAGATGGGGAAGAGGAGCATTCCAGAACTATTTTGAATTTTTAGTAAAGACTCAAATTCACTAGGATTACAAGCATTGACGTAAACCATTAGACTGTCTGTCTGTTTATACCACCTACATCATAAAAGACTAACATAAAACTTGGGGTGCTGCAGTCACAAAGCAAAGCGTAGTGATGGTACTAATGAAAACACTTAACTCTCTGCTGACTTCTGGGTCACAGTATCATTAACTTTTCAAAATGACATTGCTTGAAATCAGTTTTTCAGTGATGCTTTCACCCTACAGTGAATTCTACTACTACTAAAAAAAAATTCTATAAAGTTCCAGTCTTCAAAAACATCAAAGCTTCAGAAAAGGTACATTCTATGCTTTCCATATTTGTTATGGGCCTTTAGTACTTGGAAAAACTGCTTTGCTTAGGCACCTGGACACATTTTCAATTGCACATTGTGGTAGCAATAAATAAATTGCCACATGAATTTATACCTTCCTATAGGCGCTGTCCCTTCGGCTGTGCTGTTCCCCTCTCACCCAGTCCCAGCAGTCAGTACTGGAAGGATTTCTTTCCATTTCGGACTAGAGGCAGCCAGTGCTTCAGCAAATGACTCACTGCTTCTCTCGGATACTATTTAGGAGTGTCCGAGATATCTGTCCACTTGATTTCAAACCCACACAGACTGGAACTACTTGCCATCACCTTTTCTATGCGTACTGTCTATATCCGTAGGTCTCCTACACCATTCCGAGAAGGTGATGTTAGGAGGTATCTATATGCTATTCCACAGGCTGGTAGAAGCTCACCCCTTCTAACCCTTCAAGCCAGGTATTTGCACCATAGTCCACTCCTGCATTAACTGCTTTCATACAACTTCTAACTCTGGTCTGGGAAATACACTGCCTGGAAAATACCATAATAGTACAACCTATGTCACCTTAAAGCACATACAAATATATTTGTACTTCACATATTTGATGTCTCAGAAAAAAATCAAAGATCACAGCTTCACCAATATATTTGACATTCAGACTGCCGCCGTTACATGTAAGTATACTGTAGGCCTCTGCAAACTGAAATAACCCCAAGTAAGCCAAAGACCAAGAGGGAAGATTAGTTGTAATACTGAAAATAGTAGTTACGGCACCACATTGAGCTTCCTGAAAATCATAAGGGTTTAATGTTACATTTACAGGAAAAGAATACGCATTACAGATCCTAGAAAATAGCTCTTAAGAGCTAGATAAGTGGGGGGGGGCGGGGAAGTCTCCTACATCCACATGTAGATTCTTCTCAAGATACAGAAAAATGATACATAAAGAGTGGGAGGAAAGGTGTGTGATTCCCATTCTTTTGGTTGATTATCAAAAGCTAGAGGGAGAACGGCAATTTCAAACTTGATCATAAAACAGATAAGGAGCCAACAGAATGATTTTAAAACAAGTATTCTTTGTACCCAAGAAAAATCAGATGCCCACAAGTACTGAAATCAGGAGAGCTGGGGTAGTGCTATTTGCATGCATCTACTCCAAGCTTCATTATCACATCTCTCAAACTCACTCAGCCAGTGACTCCCTTCCCTCAATTTAGTCTCAGAGGGCTTTCCAGAGGGAGACCAGCATTCTGAACCCAAACCTTCCACAGATCTGTTTGATCTATCTCTCTGTGGAAAACTTAATTCAGAATATTTACTGTCTTATATTAAACTGTTCAGGTTGGGTAAGCCTTTTAATTTAAGTTGAACTTTTCTCAGAACTGAAAAACGCCCTCACTTACAAGTAAAGCAGTATTTTCAATAGTATTCTTAAAAATTCAGTTACAAACATATTTTCAGTGGAAAAAATCCAAACCTTTCACACGATGGTGCAATAAAAGAAAACATTCTTTAATTCTGGAAGCCAATTCTGTACATTAAATGTAGCATTAAGCATCAGTTAGAAGAATTATTGCAACATTATATGTGAAAAGCTGAGCGTGAGAAGTGTACACCTACTTCCTAAAACAATGACAGACACAATTCTTAGAGCCAATGCTGACTTATAGAAGTGTCCTATAGAAACCTTGCAGCTATAGAGCTCAATGAATCTGGCAAATAAGCCAGAAACAGAAACCACTTATAAAGATCACAAAACTGATTTGCTTTTAAGAAAGTCTCAAGCTGGTGAAAGCAGCAGCAAAACCAGCCAAAAGTAGCAGAGTTCCCGGTGTGGCAGATGTTTCAGGCAAGCAGTTCAAGAGACTGCAAGCTCATTTACTGAGAATAGGAGGAAAAAGCCACCAGAGCATTCCAGCCGTATTGCATCACGAGGCAGCTGGATGTTCACCGGTTTGTTTGCTTCAAACTAGAAAGTTTAACTCTTGGTGTCTCTGGACCCAAATACACCCCAAGTCTTGAAGAGATGAAGGTTTAACGGAAACATCCCGTTCAGTCTTACCTGGTTCAGAAGACATTGTTTATAAATGTATTCCAGTACCACCGCAACAGCAATTGATTTCGCAACAGCAATACCCCTATGACAGGCTCACATATATCCCATTTACAAGACCTATAAGCTGCCAGAAAGGACTCCTCACCAGATGTTCAGTATATGCCGACAGTTTACATGCTGGGTCTTTCAATTACACTATGCTCCTCCCTCTTTAAAGGCAAGCCTGTTTTGAGAGGAAAAACGTAAGCATGCAAACCAGTCCGCTTAGAGAAGAGAGTGAAGCCTGTTCACTATTAAAGAGGAAAAACAAAGAAATCAGCTTATGTAACCTACAAACTACTGGAGAAAGGAGGAGAAGGAGGAGGAGGAGGAGGGACTACTGTAGGTTGTTTTGTCTAATGCCTCAGCTACTGCGAAAGTTTTGTTGCTATTAATTGCATTGCTCTTTGAAATTAAAGCAGTATCAAGGTTAAAGGACAAGTTAGTACATTTCTCTGGTTGGTACCTTGTTCTCCCTTTATACTGTACAATGTTTATTTCCAATATCTTTTTCATTGCATAATCTGTATTTAAATTTATGCCTAGAATGAAGTAAGTACAACACGCAGGATACCAGAGCAGTGTCCAAAAAAGTCTGCCTTAAAGAATTGTCATGAAAATATCAGCTTATTTGGCACAGATTAAAATTCCCTAGAATAATTTAAAATCAAATTTTAAATGGCATAAACTAGACATTGTGCTCCAGGGTAGAATACAAAGGTATCAGAGTGAATTCTGAACGGTGAAAATGCACATTTTTAAAAAGCAAAAGGATTAACTGAAAAGAGAAGTTACTGCAAGTAACTTTCTTTTGTTGTTCACAGCTCTCACACCATGTGATCCCCAGCTAGCACACTTTCATCACAGCAGGAGAAAGAAACTGGGATTTAAAAATCCAGCCCTGTCAGTTCAGATAATATGAATCAGAATATAGCAGCCAGCTTGTCATTCGCTGCAGCTGAGGTCATCTTCAACCACTGTGTTGGTCCAAACCACAGCTCCCTGCAGCCCCTTCCACAACCGTCCACTCGTAGTCCTCACATTCAAGGCTACATACAAGCATGCCACTGCAGAGCTACTCTGAAGGACAAGTACCAAGGGTTACAGGGTATACACTTGCAAAACAATCCATTGTTATGAATATCTGTTTTTCACTGAGGAGACAACTCTCTGGAATAGGGCAGCTAATTATTTCCTTTCTATTACAGATGTTGAACAGAGCAGAGTTTGCCAAAAAAAAAAAAAGACAGTAAAACCAAATATTTTCCTCCAGTTATTTCAAAACTTTGGTGCATTTTTCTTCTTGAGATGAGCAGATGCAAGTTCCACACATACGGATTTAAAAATCTAAATGGAACCCACTTTTAGCACTTTGACCAAGATTTGCATGTGTTGTTTTTGTTTTGAGCATTTATTTTTAAACTGTTGGCCTAGGAAGTTGCAATTCCCCATCCTTGATACTCCTAGCAAGTAATCCCAGGCTCCTTAAAGACACATACAAATTTTATTCACCCAGGTCATCAATGCATCATTAAAACAAAAAATAACAGTAACTGAGTTTCATAACCAGACTAAGAGAACTCCAGTGCATAGGTTACATTTCTGTCTTGAAGTTCACCTCCAAGAGTTCAAGCTTGCCCCCTTGCTTGGGCTTCCACATGAAGTACATCTACAACAGAACACCTTCTTTATCCAGAAAAGCCTTTGCAGAGAAGATTAATTTTCTGCTCAGTTTGCCATATTTGAAACAAACTGCTTTCCCCACCAGCCTGGTTTGTCCACCTGCCAGTGAGGCTTTGTCAGCCTTTCTACAGCCTGATGTACTCTTCCTAACCCAGAAAAAACACTGATAATGCCTGTCATACAAGTATGTGACAGATTTTAAATTCAGATGGGATCAGCAATAAAGTTTTCAATTTTCACACAAGCAACGTAGTAGGTTGGAAAACTGTAAGACAAACGGCTACAAAATAATACAAGAAGCAAATGGTTCAGATAAGCATCTACACGACCATCGTAAGCAAACGGAAGGGGTCACAGAAGGAAAAGTAGGGGCCGGACGGGAAACCAAGTCTCCCTTTTGGGGAAACGTATTTAGTAACTGTTACAAACTTTGTAATATGACACGTGTGGGAGGGATGACATTTGAGCTACCAGACTCTGGTCTCCTTCCGTCCCTGCCGCAGGGGACAAGGCAGAGAACAGGCGAGAGGTCAGAGCTCCAACCAGCCCCGAAAAGCCCACCTCGGGCCACACAGGCAACTGCCTGGCTCGCAACAGCCCACAGAGAGTAACCGCAGCTCCGCTACTGCTCAAGGAGAGAGAAGGAATCTTACAAACCTGAAGGAAACTGGACTTTATTTCATTTCCAGAAGAAGCAACATTAAAACAAGTATAAAGACATCTCCAAAGCCCACCTTCAAAACACATGCTTAACTCCTCCTTTTTAAAAAAAAGGTAAAAGATTAATTGTTTTATCTCTATTTGATTAGCTAGCAGATAAGGGGATTTGGGAGAGATTAAAACTGATACAATGAGGACATCTCATTAACCTATTCCCCTGGTTTCACATGAGTTTTATACCTGACTTTGCTTACTCTAACAGCAGAACTGTGCAAGTACAAACTGCACATTAAAGCTATATTGGCAAGCGTTAGTTGAAAACTCATCAACAAGAGGTACAGCTGTGTCTTACCTATCACCAGAACATGCCTGTGAACTTTAAAGAAAAGTTAATTAAAAAATAAAGTTAGTTTTATTCAATTTATCTAAAAAAGCAGATGAAGAAGCATGGAGAACAACCAGTTAAATAAAACATTAATGGGTAAAGTCGTATTACTGAGTAGTTGCTGTCATTTAGTATGAATAAGACAGCTATTCAAACTAAAACCAGTATGTTCTTAGTCCAGAGACTTGCAGAGCAGACTAGTTAAGTTTTATGAAACAAACTTATCTCAAATCAAAATTATTGGCTTATCCTATGACTTCATCACTCCAGTAATTAAAAGTTTTATAAATGTCTTGCAATAAGTACATGGCACTTACTTTTTTCCTCCACCACCCTGTACTTTTCAAACTAAACATCACAAGCTTTCTCTCAGTACTTCCCCTATTTTGCAGATAAGGGCACTCAAATTATGTACCTGACTCATTTGAATATTCTTAATGTGATGAAGCTGGAGTTAAGAAGGATGTCACATGAGTACGAGTAGTGTTAGGAAACCTGGAAAGCTGAACTAAGTATTACAGAGCTACCTGGGCAGTACGCCACACTGACACACCCCCCCAAAAACAAATTAGCTCATGTGACAGTGAATCACAGCCCAGCATTCAGTATGGCTGTCTTCAGCTGGCTCCTCATTACTGCAGACTCACTTCAGGCATAAAGTGTTCGAAGAGGTTTACTGAGGATGCTGCATCAGGACTTGATATGAAGTTTCTGCAAGGCATTGATGGAGAAAGAGTGATTTTTGTCCCATCCAAAGGATCAGTAACCGACGTTGTCCCCCTAGCACAGAATGCAGCATGAGCACTTCTGAACTTCAATATATCAGTGCTCTGCACAGAAAGCAACCCCCAACCTTTTTTCCCGTGAGAGATCTTTAGACATCTCAATGAGTCCGAGAGAGATATAAAGCCACCATAACTAAAAAGGCACCTTTCACAGGACTCCCATAAAGTAGGTCTGGTTGACTCACACTATTATAGAATCATAGAATGCTTTGGGTTGGAAGGGACCTTTAGAGGTCATCTAGTCCAACCCTCCTGCAGTGAGCAGGGACATCCTCAACTAGATCAGGTTGGTCAGAGCCCCGTCCAACCCTTGAATGTTTCCAGGGTTGGGGCCTCCACTACCTCTCTGGGCAACCTGTTCCAGTGCTTCACCACCCTCATTGTAAAAAATTTCTTCCTTATATCTAGCCTAAATCTACCCTCCTTTAGTTTAAAACCATTACCCCTTGTCCTGTCACCACAGGCCTTACTAAAAAGACTGTCCCCATCTTTCCTATAGGCCCCCTTTAAGTACTGAAAGGCCGCAATAAGGTCTCCCCGCAGCCTTCTCTTCTCCAGGCTGAACAACCCCAACTCTCCCAGCCTGCCCTCGTAGGAGAGGTGCTCCAGCCCTCGGATCATTTTTGTGGCCCTCTTCTGGACCCGCTCCAACAGCTCCATGTCCTTCTTGTGCTGAGGGCTCCAGAGCTGGACGCAGTACTCCAGGTGGGGTCTCACCAGAGCAGAGTAGAGGGGCAGAATCACCTCCTTCGACCTGCTGGCCACGCTTCTTTTGATGCAGCCCAGGATACGGTTGGCCTTCTGGGCTGCAAGCGCACACTGCTGGCTCATGTCCAGCTTTTCTTCCACCAGTACTCCCAAGTCCTTCTCTGCAGGGCTGCTCTCAATCCATTCATCCCCCAAGCCTGTACTGATATCCCCCCTCCCTTCTCCTGTACACCCCAGTACTTCAAAAGCACAGCAGTTTGGTCCTGGGCAAAAATGAAAGCATGCTTTCTCCTTACCCCAAAATAGTTTCTGAGGTGCTGTTAAAAGCCTCTCTCAAAAGCTCAGCAGTAGTCTGTAGAGTGGTTCAACTTGGCTCCCACCTATTTTTAGGGCAATAGGATTAGCTGCCAAGACACCACACACCCTTGTCCCAGACTGACCTCCACTTCTGTCAGACCTTCCATATGCTGCCCTTTTCATGATTCTTGGCATAGTCTAAAATCAGTAAGAAGTGATTTTATGAAGAAGGCTGGATATAAACCATACCTTTAAAAAAAAAAAAATTCCAAAGCACACAACTTCCTAATACTATTCACGGTAGTTTTGAACAGATACTTCTATAACAAGGCAAAAAAAAAAGTCTGAAAATTCACTTGGTGCGTAGGCACACAAAACAAAGGACACCTTTGGAACTGCAGATACGCAGAAATGTACAGTGGCCTAGGACAAAATTTTGGAGAAAGATGCACTGCCCCAGGCATGCTAAACAGAGGGTGACCATCTGCCCCTCCCACCTGTACCTTCTTGCTGTACTGAAGCAATGACTATCCTCTACTTTGTTTCTGAGCACTGTGCAAGAGCTCAAGCAAGGCCTACCACTGATGATCTGTGGTTTCTTTTGATTGTAACGGGGTACACGATGGAGGCTTCCTGCCTCTGATCACCATGGGCAGATAGTAAAACTGAAGAGCCTAAACGTGACACCAAAGTAAACAGCTTAAAAAGTCAAGCAGCCAACTACCAAGAACTACAAATGAGGGAAACCTCCATGTTCAGGAGTTTCCCCTCTCTGCCAAGGAAGAGGAGATGAAGCCCACAAGGATGTGGCTGATGTTAGATTTGCATTTCAGTTCAATGTTTCTACTACGAAGATGAACATACCCCACTCCCATCATTCCCCCTTGCAGCTATATCACGTTCCTCCCTTAACAAAAATGTCCAGCCCATGATAAACCAATGCAACCTATTAGGCAAAGCAGACTGTTTTGTTCCAGGTGAGCAAGCTGAATCAGTGCTCTGTACAACGTGACAAGCTCCAGGAGGCGTGTGGTGGAGATCACAGTGCAGCATAGCTCAGCACAGACAGAAGCAACGTGATAGCCCTTCCCAGTGCCAGGCTGTCATGTTAACTCAGCTCTGACATCTCATCCAGGGACAGCAACGGGGGTCAGCCCGAGGACTGCAGAGGTTAATGATGACGGAATGCAGTACCTATGAAGCACTGACAAGGACCCTTGGATGGGTACATGAAGGATGAAATTTATGCATGGTTGCCCGATATCCTCAGAAGAGACAAGGTGAGAGAGGCCATGTGCAGCCCAAGAGCTCCCTTATGCCAAGCCAGTGTCTGGCTGCTGGCAAAGGAACACCCTGCTCTTCTTCTCCTTGCACCGGGTCTTGTCTGGCACCACAGCAAGCCAGTTCAGCTCACCAATCTGCCAGAAACATATTCATTGTCTTTCGGATTGTTCTGTTAACTCAGCAGGCTGAGGTGCCTCATGGGGTCAGATGAGCATCAGTGTCAACAAAAGGAGAAGGTGGAAGAGAAGAACAAGATCCAACCAGGAAGCAGACCTAGTTATTTGCTGTTTTCTTAAGCTGCATCCTTCAAGCTTTGCCACACAGGCATGTGACGAAGCAAGAAACAGCCGTACAACAACTCAAGATTTGCAGGTATATAATGAACAAAAAGATGGGGGAAAATTTCTAGATTAAGCAAATGACCTACAGAAACAAGTGACCACCAGGAAAAGAAGGGAGGAGAAAAAGTCCACACAGAAGTGGGCTGGGCAGGGACAGACTTCAGGAATGGGTATTCGGGACTGCTGCAATAAGGAAAAGTAACAATAGCACCTTAAAAATATGGGTAACTAGCCCCCAACAAGGTGAGAAATGCTATGGGAGACTCTGGATCTGCAGCCCAAACAGAAACAAGCTTGTTGTAAGGACACTTTCCCTCCCAGTTCTGAAATCAAAAACTCTTCTATCACTCCCTCCCCTAGCTCTCCTTGTTCACATGCAAGGATTTGGATTTAAGACAAGCAATCTCAAGGCAGGTGTGATGAACAACTACCATGCCATAATTAGAAAGTAAATAGCAGTATTTTTCCATCTTTTTTTTCTTTTCTTCCAGCTCAGCTGTTTCATGTGCCCCAAAGGGAAAGCCTGTGGCTGCACAAAAACCCAAAGGACACGGAACAGAAGTTCTTAGGGGACAAGCCTGCCTTTTTGTCCTATGTTTGTACAGCATTTGTCATTGCAGCATCTTGGTGTCTGCAATTTAGTCCAAGCATAAAAGTAATACAAGCAACTACAAAACTCTCCAAACAAATAATTAAATGGTTGTAGTTCTACAAAATCAAAGAACTATACTAAAGATCACTGAGCACCACGTCACTGACATCTATTCTGTTAGTGTTTACAAAAGGAGTGCTTTTGCTATGGCAACTGTATGTTTTACACTAACCATATAAAGCTGCTTTTCTGTAGCTTAAAGTATTTCCCATACTTAAAAAAAAAAAAAAATCTCCAAGAATCTGTGGTTCATTTTTCAATTAATCTTCTCTAGCAAAGAAAGATCAGCAATTGTTAAAGGATTTTTGGTTTTAGATGTGGGAAGTGGTCAAAGGCTTTGCCTTAATCAACTAGGTTTGATTTGCCAATTCCCCTGTTTAAAAAAAAAAAGGCTTAACAATTCACTATTTCTTATACCTCCTTGTTTTATCTACATATATATATTTACTAATTTTACAAATTGAGAGAAAGCTTCACGTTATGATTTAGGGAAGAGGAAATTACTTTTTACAGTGTTATTCATTCTATTACAGTAACACACAGTTAGCAAATTAATACAAAGAGAAGACCCTCTGGCCCTGCAGCTCTGCCTTTTCTCATGTAGTCTTCATTGCTTTCTCCTTCCCGTGCCTTCCCCCTTGAGAAGGCTGCTTCTTCAGGCCTCCTGCCTCCACCACAGCTGCTGCCTCTTCCCCAGTGACAGTATTACCTCCGACAGTGACGTTCCCACTTGTCACTGCGCTCTCCTGCCAGCCAGGACATACAGCTAGACCAGCAGAGCCAGGTGGCACTAGGCCAGGAGGACACCTCTGATGCCCCACCAGTTGGGGACCATGTTGTAGCTGTTAACCACAGAAACCCATACCCTTCTTTAAGGAATGGTGGAAAAAAGGGAAGAGGAAAAAGCTTGTGACCTACCCTAATAGTGCTGTGCTATCCATCTTTATTCACCTTCACAGATTAAACATAACACTCACTTAACATCTTTGTAAAACAACGTAGGAGCACAGACTCTCATTTTCCAGTTAACTTTGCTTTTGGTCACACAACAGACACAAAACACACACATACCCCACCAAAAAAAAAAACGAAAACCAAAAAAAAACCCAAAACACACCACAACCCAAGCCAGGAAGACCACCACACAGGATTTTCCTTAGATTCAGCAGTACAGTGAAAGGCTAAATCCACAACTTAAAAATTACCCCCGCCACATTAGAAATCCAAACAGTACAAAGACTCGTAAGTGAAACAGGTCAGAATGAAGTGACAGTGATTTTGCTTCCATATAAAAACCAAGTTTGGGCAGGGATAGATACTAAAAATAACGTACAAATTCTTCTTGGTTTGAGTTAATAAAAAACAGCATGGAAGCTCATCCAATCCAATCCCCTTGCCATGGGCAGGGACATCTTTCACTAGATCAGGTCTCAGGACAAAAAATTCCACTATCTGTTCATGACTATTTCCTTCTGCCTCAAATATATAAACGGCTTTAGCCTCCCGACTTTGTCCTGTTAGGGCAAATTTAATTTAGTACTTACAGGATAGTCAGCAAATCAGGACCTTCTTTACAGAGCTTTTTCTCCCCTGCCATTACGACATAGTACTGCTTTTTTCCAGTCCATCCAGCCTTGCATATCTCAAGCGTCCAGAGAAAAGTGATCAAAAGGATTTTCTCAAATCAAATTCTTTCAAAAAGGAAGGTAACAATACAGACAGTGGTGACAATTAAGAGAACGTACAAGTGCATTTCAGCTTTTGGTGCAATAAGGGTTCAAGATCAGAGACAGCTGTGACTGTTTTACATAGTGAAGTTGTGCTGGTAGTTAAACACAGCCTTCACAGAGACCACATCAGCACTAATGAAACTATAATTTCCTTTAAATTATTGCTATCCACACCCCAGACCTCATCAGCCAGACGGTAATAGCTTTTCATCATTTATTTTAACACAAAAGCAATCAATAAGCTTTTCCCCGCAGTTCTTTTACTGCTATCTATGAACTCTAAAAACCTAGAATCAGAGAAGATGCCAGCTACAAAACAGACACAGTCAAGTTTCATTGTTACCTTTCTTACAGAAAGAGATTTTAAAATGTCACCCAGTTTTGAGAGAAACTGGATTAAAGCAGTTCAGCAATCTACAAAGAAAATCTTAATCCATCAAAACATGATGAATAGACTGAAGTATCAAAGAACTAAGTAGATCATGTTGGATTGAGCGGCTTTTCCCTCTCGTCATGACTACGTCCTGTGCATTGTTTTGCACTGAAAATGTCTAATATCAGATTGCAGGAATATCACACTTCTATTAGCTTCGTGGATCATTCACAGAAGCTGAGGACATCCCATAGAAGACGCACACATACGCAAAACAACCCCTCAGCTACCAACTGAAGTTTTAGTCCTGTGTTAAGAAGCAAGCAAAAAAGTATTCTAGTTTTCAGAATTTTTCAACAGTAGAAAGATTTTGGAATATTCTCAGTCAAACCTGAGAAACATCAGCAATAAGACAAGTAACATCAGCAATAAGACAAGTCTGGAAAATGTAAGTCAATTGTTTAGAAAGACTGTATTTTACAATTAATAAAATCAGCTTTATAACACCTACACACACACCCAAACCCACAAAATGCAAGCAGTAATTATCCTATTATGGCAGAAATCAGGCCACAACTTGCAGAACAACTGGTAAAACGGGGAAAAATGGGTGGGCAAGGTGCTTTAACTACAGTGTTCTAGACTAAGTTTTTCAAAAAAAATTTTTTTTTTACCCAAAACAACAGAATGCCAGCAGACAACAGAGGGGTGCAGCATTGCTGACTTTACTAAGGGCAAACAGTGCTCACACCGCTAACTGTGAATACTTCATCACATTAGATTTTAACTGCTGTGTTCTGATTCTTAGGTAAAGTTCTAATTCCACCACTAAGTCTTCCATTTTATTTTGGATTATAGCAGCTATCTTTAAGAGTTTGTTTGTAGCAGCTTCCACAGTTAAAACTGACTTACACACAGAAGTCTTGACAAGCCAAGGGACAAAAACACTTGCCAGTTGCATTACAGTGGGTGGCCAAGTCATAACAGCAACATAGGGCTCCGAGCAATGGCATAAGCAAGAGCTACTGAAGAGAACAGACATCAAAAATCAGTCATGGAAACTGCCTTGGCACATAGAGCTGCCAGAGAACTATTACAGCTGTAAAGAAAAGTGGCACAGGATCTTTAAAGAAAGGCAACAGGTACTCGTATATAACCTATGAACCCTTTTGATATTTTAGGGAGCTTAACAGCAGGTATACAATACTCGACCATGTTGAATGCAACTAAAAATAGCATCAAATTATTTATTCTGGGTAACAGATCTTAGTCTCAATGTAACTGCTGCAAGCATGATACGGGAAGCCATCAAACTATTTTGAATTACAGAAAAGACACTTCATGCTTTCACTCATCTTCCTGAGCATCAGTGACCTCCTTAAGAAAGGGAAGAGGTAAAAAAAAAAAAAAAATTAGCTCGTGTACGAAATGGGACAGGACTGTAGGAGCACATAAGAGATGCTGGGACTGAGGAGGAGATACCAGGAAGAAAAATTCCAAGTGAGAAGTTCAGGTCATGCCCTGCAGGAATAACTCATTACAGAATCAACTTGTTCTTTCAAGTAATATTACAAGCTCTTGAGTTAATTTTCCCTCTACTACTCAAACACCAGCTATGTTCGACACCACTCCAGGGAATACACCACACCACCCATGGCACTACTAAATGCCACCAAAACAAAACCCTTAACTGTAGAAGAGACTGGAATTCAGGTCTTCTGAAGCCTCAATCCACAGTTCATGAGCCTTTGCTAAAAAGGCTTGCATGGTACTTTGTTTCAATCTTAGCTATCAAAGCTAAACCTGACGCTCAGAACTATAACCACAACACTATTTAATTGGGCAGCTGAACATGGATTATTTTTTTTTTGCCCAGTAAGTGTTACTACAAGTATAAGTAGAACAGACAAGTTGCAACACTGTTTAACACCAGGGTTAGCTGCATCTACGTGATCCTCGTGAAGGTAAAGTGCTTCTGTGGTGGTGGGAAAACCACAGCATCAGTGTACAGTCCAAAGGATACACAAGCCAGCAGATGTCTACAGATAGTCAAGAACAAGCATAAAAAAACTGCAATGAAGGATCCTCCAAAGATCAGCAGTTGGAAAAGCACTTCTACTAGCCATCTGTCAGGACTAGAAGACTATTCTTCCCTCTGATTCAAAATTTGGCTGCTTTAAGTTGCCTGTCCTCTGAAGCACTGGAGACTGGTTGTGGCTATTGAGTCCAGGTAAGCATCATGCTGTTAGTAGAGTTCATTTCTCAAGTGCCTGCTTAAGTTTTCTGCTAACAGGAAGCTCATGACATTAGCAATGACTTCAATCTTTCTTGCTCAGCTTCTGAAGCATAGTGTAACATTGGCTTTTGGTCATTTACTACAGCTTAAAGTTTTGTTTAAAGTTTGTTTCCCATAGCCAGTAACAGTCTGTGATTCGCAGTGTGCCAGAAGAAAAGTCTACTGAACATCTAATTGAGACACAAGTTATATGGCGACCTGTGACTGAGGGGAGCGGGGGAAAAACCCACACAAAAAACCCTCAGTGACCAAATGGCTCCTTCCAGTCATGCGCTCCACATTCCCAAGTGTCCTCAAGTACTCACTTTCCTCAGATATTCATCAAAAAGTAAACAATTCCCATGCCTCTATCAGTCCAAGTAATATTTTTATACTTAAAATGAACCACTAATTATTGCATATAGCAAGAGCAACTGGATGAACTGAAAAAACCTCAGAAATAATTCCACTTCAAGACATTCTGTTGCTGGTATGCAGTCATTTATCTCTGCCCTGTTCTTCTCCCAGCTGTGAACAAGGATTACCTGGGAGGAGTGTTTTCTGAAATCATCTGCAGAACAGCTCTGAGTCTTCAGATTCTTCAACTAGATACCTCAACAAGGAAGGACAAAGTACTTCTGTTCTAAATGCAAGTCCCTCTGGAAAAGACTAAAAAACCTGCCACAGTTCATAGACATATCATTAATCTGTACATTGCCACCCTCTCATGTTTAGCTACTCATAGTCTCACTGCACTGGTTTAGTACAGTGATCTGTTTTAGAACAAATTCAACAAATCTGATGTTTTCTAAAATCTGGTACAGCAATTTCTAGCATCGTGAAAAAAGTGTTAACGCCTGCATTTTGTCCCCACCCATACAAAGCATGAGAGACAGACGCAATTTTACATGACTAAGGCCCAGCAAACAGATCAACAGCAGCAGTGCCTGTGTCAGCGGGTTTATCCTCCCACATCCAGCGTCCCGAGGACTCCATTATTTCATGGGAGCTGCAAAGAGAACAGTTTGTAAACAGGCACCAGGACTTTCCAAAACAGTTGGCCCTTCAGAGGGAGCTGCAGGCTTTAACCTTGAAATAGCCATGCTGCTGTAAGGAGACAGTACAGAGCCTGGGCTTTTTTGTTTGTTTGTTTTAATGTTCAGAATACTCGAGCAAACAGTAGAAAAAAAGTGTATTGAAAACTAAGCATATTTAAAAGCTCCACCAAGTAGCAGCCCGAACACAATGTATAAATAAATCCAAGTCATGTCAAACTGCATTCCACAGTCATGTGTCAAGTGAAAAGCAGAAAGACTTGTCTGTTTGAAGAAAACAATTGTGATCGTTTATATGCAAGCCAGCTTCCTATATATTGGCTCAGGATTTTACCATTTAATGACAAGTTTCCTGAAAGATAGTACATACAGACATTATAAACAAGATTGCGATGAGCCCACTGTATACTAGGTTGCATCTCTAGACAATATTTAGTTGGTAGTTCATTCAAAATGTCTTTTTTTGTTAGATTATGTATCCAAATTGAGCTTACCCTCTTAAAAAAAAACAAAACCAAATCACTACTCAGTACGACCCCTCACCTCTGCTGGCCCCCAAAGCCTGTATTTTAGAATAAACCTCCTTCAAGAGATCATGTAGCAGATTACACTGACCCTCATTTGTTTGCATTAAGCATAAACATCAGAGCCACTTGTAATAATCTACCAAAGATAAAAAAAAAAAATCTTAAAAAAAAAAATCATTCATTTCAAACAGACATTTAACAGTTCCTCTGTTACATGGAAATGGGATGTCTACTATGAAAGGCCAGATGCTCAAATGGATTAAAGAGTGTCTAGCCTTTAAATCCTGCATCCGCAAATCAACATTGACCTAGCGACCTAAAGGAAAATTTAATAAGAAAAAAAAAAAGTATTCAACAGCCACATACAGACCATTCAAGAAGGAAATAAAAAAATTGTTTGCTCAAGACTATTTGGACATTTACACACTGCTCATCAGAGCTGGAGAATGCCAAATGTAAAGTCCCCTATTTATCCTTGAAACAGGCTTAGCAAAGGCAGCAGAAAAGCAACCTTCTCGGCACACCACCAGCTAGCAATCAGGACAAATCACCTTTGAAGGGGTATACAAGCCATTACCTTTATGTCGATATGATTGTTGCTGTCTGTGAGGACTTGCCAATGAGACAGTAATTCACATCCACAGCGACAGCAAATCCTGTAGGCAACAGCTCCCTTACTTAGAAACAGACCAGGGAACAGAAAACCATCCCACACCGGCTAGATAATAACCTTGGGGTGGTTGTCCTTCCCTCCAGCTAGGTTCAGCGTAGCGTCTGAGGGGTGAAAGTCTAATCTCTTTTCAAGCACAAAAGCCAATCTGCCTCCTGCATTCTTTTTAGCAATGCAATTACAGACCTGCAACTTGCATGTGTGAACAAGTCCACTGCAGCCCATTAAAAGCAAGTTTTGCATAAATTACCCACTTCAATGGCAATGCAATACTTTAACCCCTTTCTTCTCCAGAATTTAAAAAAAAGTCTTTTTCAAGGTGATACAGCTTCTATTAAGGGCGCTTGCCCCGTTCCAACCAACATGCGAGTGTGGCATGATGTCTGAAAAGACTTCAGGCACATACACCAGGCTCCCACAAGCACAAGAAAAGCTCATACACCACAAACAGTTAAAGTACTCAAAAAAATAAAAACTCCCTCAACCTCCCACACATACACTTTTGTAAAGCACCAAGACTTGGAAAGCATCTCGTAGGTTAAAAATTTATCCTAGTCAAATATGTTGCAATCATGACTTAAGTCCACTGGTAACTTTCCTCCCAGACTCCAGCGCACTGACATTTTAAGTGCATAAAAGCAGAGCACAGATCGGTGGAATTAGGACTGACACAGCTTTAATTAAAAGCCTCTAGTAGTGTCCTCTCCTGTACCAAATAAAAATGGCAGTCCTGGCAAGAGGGATGCAGCATAAGAGCTTTATTTGAAAAGGGAAAGCCCATATGTGACTCCGAATATCTGCTGAAGTAACACTTTGTCTGTTTGGGGTACAAATTCATTTTAATGCCCCTCGTTTAAGTCAGTAATTTGAACTGCACACAAACGTTCATCGTGCATTTATTATGAAAAAATGTAATACTCCTAGCTCCTATAGCACAACGAAAATGTCTTTTATAGGACACAAAAGCCTTACAAGCATATATTTCTAATTTTACCTTCCCCTTTAAATGAAAACCTGCCATCAAAACAGTCATGATATTTGCAGAGTATCCTGAAAACTCATGTCAAGTCTCTGTACAATTAAGCTCTCTAAGAGAAAGAGTCCAAAATGTATGGTCAATTGGTGAGTTGGAAAGAGGGGTAGAGGGTGGGAACGAAGAGTGGAAAACCTGCTCCTGCATTCTGCCTCCCTTACGCTGCTTCCTCTGAGCAAACTGCATAGAACACCCAAAACATCCATTGTATCGTCAGCTCTGTTTGAACATTTCCCTCTCATCTCACCCTTCACGCCAGTACGAAAAGCAAACATGTATCGCATCCAAGAAGAAATCACTCAGACAAAAAGCAATCAGCGTGAAAAGGCACGTAAATCAAACAGATCTGGCAGTGAACAGCATTTCATAAAGACAAGAGATATGAATTGCTCCATTTGTGTCAGTTTGGCTAGTTATTGTTCTGACTTACTACTTTAACGACCCCAAATAGAACTGCTTGAACTGAAACAGACAAACAAAGATCTTTAAAATACAATTCCCCCCACACACCCTCTTAACAATAAGCACTATTACTGTGGTACTGCTGCCCTTAAACCATAAATCCACCGCACCAATTAAAAATTACCTGCATACATAATGAGTTTAGTACTGACCTTGCAAAAAGCTTACTCCTCTTGGCTAGCAATCATTAATAGTTTTTTTGGTAAAATCCTTTTATGTGCTCCTCCAGCTAGCTAATTCCAGCCTTCCATTAATGCACTCCATTGCAGATAATTGCCGACAGCACACGCTCCCCTGCTTTTGCTGGTTCCCAACCCAGCAAGGATAATCACATTCCAGCGGGGAGCGAACAGATGGCAGCCTCCATGGTAACCAGTCCTCCCCAGCTAGTGGTAGCACTGGGAGACTGCCGGGGACTGGGCAACAAGCACTCTTTGTGCTTCAGCCTTGCAAAGCCTTAGTAAGGGAGAGCCAGCTCCCAGCGCTCACTGGGCATGCCTAGCAGGTGCCTTGCCTTCGCAAGCAGGCAGAACACCTTAACAAAAGCTTGCAACCAGGTTTAACCTTGACACTGCCTATTCCTGCGTCGCGCAGAGGGGAGAGGGGGGTAAAACACACACTAAGATGGAGGTGAAGCTAGTGAGAGTTTTCATTTACTATTAAAACAGAGTGTTCTGAGAAATTAGCTGAGGAGTGGTTTCCCCCGTGACAAAATGATTTTCTGGAGCCAGGCTTATTTCCCCTGAATGGGTTTCATTTCAGCACAACAGGAATGTTTGCTGCCTGATCTCTATCTCCTGGACCTTGAAATTGCTCCCCTCAAGAATACTATAATCTCCTAACCTGCGTTTTACTCAACAAGAACTGCACAGATCCTTGTTTTTGGTCTTAGGGCTTCTGCCAGGCTTATCAGCTCCACATCTGCCAAGACCAACGCTGATTCAGCAGCAGGCAAATCTGCCATGCCTCTCTGCTGCACAACCAGGCTGCTGGAGGGGCATGTCTGGAAAAGCCTTTTTTTTTTTTGGCATCCAAGCAGTGCCTGAAACCACTGCTCTCATCGGGCCAGATCCTGTGCAGCTACACACTTACACGGATGGTGTGCGCCAGCTCAGCGAAATTCCCACCAATGCTATCTGGAGGAGAAAGGGAAGTGGCTTTTCAAGATCAACCAATAATGATCTTGTCTGCAAAATAAAAAGAGCTTCGAAAGAACATATTAAGGCTTTAAACACTGATGAGTTGCACAGCACCACGTCTCAAAATATTTAAGGTCCGAACCACCGGATGCGAAAAAGCATGCAGCACAGTAGCCCATCGACTGACTCTGACGCATTCAAACTTTCTCTCCCTCACTCTCAAAACCACGCTGTGCTTATGACTAACAGTGCATCAAAAAAACGTGGCTAATTTTACTTAAAGCTGAGCCAAATTTAGACTTCCAAGTTCCCACATGTTAACTTAGGTCTGCTGAATTATTCTTTTGAGGAAGGGAAAATGGTTTCCTTTCTCCCTTAATGGCACCTTTGATCTTGTAGCTGGTCCTGCAGGGCAGCATTTGTTCCTGGAAGACTGAAAAACCCTGTGCTGGAACCCACCATCACAAAGATACTGTCTTTTCCTCTGGGTGGTTCCAGGCATGGAGCGCAGTAATTTCCACCCCACCCCCAAAATGTTCAGTTTCCCTCATCCTCACTGCATCCTCACTGCTGTTTCACAGCAAGCACTGTTAAGTTTTTCTTATATTGGTAAGACACACCGCTATTAAATGGCTAGCACATTAACACTCAGATCACTGCTGACAGTGCTTGAGTACCCATAAACCGTACGAGAGCCCCCGCCATGGAAAGCATGGCAGCTGAAGAGGACCCAGACTTTGGAAGGGACTCGCAGAGTTCACAAGGGCGCTGCAGGTACCAGTGATGGGCATGGGACCAAACCCAGGTCTGCCAACTTCCTCTCCAGGACTAACAGATCATTCTGACTCATGCCATTAATTTCAACCCATTTTCTTCCTCTAAATAAGCAATCTTTACATCACCAAAAATTTCTTAAGTAACCACAGACACCAAACCTAATCATCCATCAGCAACAAGGGCAAAATAATGTAAGGAAGGAAGCCAACTTCCTCTTCGACTTGCCGATTGTTAATAATAAAAACTTTCCAGTGTTTAAGTGTTATGAAACACACCAATAGCATTTCTTGTTTTGCCTCTTGAAAATAAAGACCATGGCTCAGAAATGAGCTTTAATATACTAATAGATTTTACGTATTTGTGCATTTCTGGAAAAAAAAAACTGGAGCAATTACAATTCTTGGCAAACAGACTAACTTCACAATTACAGGGATTCAAGTTCAGTTTTAGTCTTTTTCTTTTTCTTCATGAAAGAGACGTCCTACAAAGTAATTTTCTAGATTTATGTTAATTCTAACTTTGTATTAAAAAATGATGCTCTTTACTGAAATATTATAAGCAGTTTTGGCATTGGAAAACCTGTTCCAGACACTGACAAAAACCCCTAGACCATCTGTTTTTGAACAAGTACTAGCTGTACTCATTATAGGAGGATAACTAGGAGAATAAAGGGCAGCAACAGAATCCATTTCAGCTTCTTACTTGGAATTTCTTTAATTCTCAAGTCTGATTTTACACAGATACAATGCAAAGATTTGAATAAACTACACACAGCAGCCATCACACAATGAGGCAATGGGATGCACCACAAATTTTGGCAGAAGCAATAGGTAAGTTACATGGAGCAACATCAAACAAGTATCCCCTGTATGTGTGACGTATGTTTTATTCAGACTACTTGAAAAGGAGAAACGAAAACAGCACATCCAAAATGCTTTTGAGGAGAGGTGGATAAGGGAAAGAAAATCTGCCATCTCCCCTTAATCTTTGGCCCAGTCTGAGCCAGATAGGAGTTTAGGAATAAGTTGGGTTTAGCTAGAAGATATTAATGAAAAACAAACAACATATTGACATCCTGTCTCCTGAACTGATTCCATTGAAGAGACTGTCTTTTATAACAATGACACCATGTGCTTCAGCTTCTTCCAGTCCCAGCTGCTATCTGGTAGACTAAGACTTTGGTATTTTATGCGGGTCGATGGAGACTCAAACTGGACTTTAGAAATGTCTGTTTTTCAAATTGGATATATTAGGGGGTTTTTTGATGACCGCTTAAAATCTATTCACCCAAAACAAGTTATGTGAGTTTAGAAAAAGGCGTATTTGACAGAAGTTAGTCTCCATTCTCCACATAAGATTTGAAAGCTTTACTTACAAAGCCAACCACAGCATCTAAGTAAGCAACACCAGGACTCACACATGCATGGTTTTGAACTTTTGCCCATTTCTCACACCTGTTTTTAGAGTTCTACTAAAACAACCTTGTAATTCCTGATAGTTGTTACCAACTGTACATTACTGCCAGAGATAAAGCAATACGACAGACCACTGATCTGCTCTATTATAACATAACCTTTGTTTCTAAAAAGAAAGTAGCTTCAATATAATATGCAAGTATTTCTTTGAACTCAATACCATCTGGTATTGAGGAAGTTCACTTCAATGGAAAAAGGATGTCTACATTTTTAAGAGTATAAAAAAAAATATTCTGTAAGCAATTGTAAGGGCTGAAATTTGCAAAACTTCCTCTTACTTGTCCAGAATCCCAAGATTTAGCATTTTTTGTGATAAGCACAGAAGGCCTAAGGCTTCCACACTGGTGCTTTAAGATCCCTTTGCATGACAGAGATGCTCTTCCACTCTTACCCCAACTGGCTGTTTTACTAAATTAAAAAAAAGAAAGTGGTACTTTGCAGAAGGAAAGCAATGAATTAAAGCCCTGCAGACAGCAAATGCTTCCTCAGCAGCACCTCCACAGATATAAAGCAAATGCCTCACCTCACAGCTTCCTCAACAGCACCCCCACAGATATAAAGCAAATCTCTCATCTCATGCCTGCGTGAGTTGCACTCCCCTTACTTTTCAAGTGTTTTCAGACCCCACGGTTTCGCATCGGCACATGCTTCCTCAACGTCACGAGAAACAAGACTATGAAGTTTCTTCTTCTTTCACAGGGTGCCCACGCAGGCTGGGAGCATGTGCATGCTGGGCATGGGAGAAGGGGCAGTGACTATTTTGCTCTTGTTCTTACGGTCACTGTTTGATTAAGCGATGTCAACATTTTGAGTGACAAACCTTTCCCTTCAAAACTGTTACTGCTTACAAAAGTGGGATTCACAGCAGGGAGATGAACTATCTCCTTCTCACCAGTTCAATGACATGGACTGTCTCCATCCACTGCAGCAATCATTCTTCCAATGTTACAACAGCTGTTTCTGTGGATGTTTATTTTTGGCAACTATCATTATAGGACAACAAACAAGCATAGACAGAGCTCATACTGGGCCATCTTAGTGACCTATTTGGTGTACAAGCCTGAAAGTTATTGTTCCTTCATAGGCAGTCCTTCAGAATAACTTTCAAGTTATGAAATTAAATTCCTTACAGAAGTAGAAAAAACAAAACTTTTACTTTTATGTCTCCAAAGATAGTTACTTTCAGATCAGGAACAGCACCAGCCCAATACACTGAAACACTTATTCCATAAATCGGAATTACTTTAGTTTCCAAATACTTTACGGCACCTCCACTCTCCCACTGAGCTGTATCAGTAGTGCCTCCAAGTTAGTAATGCCTGTAGAAAAGAACATTGTTTTTTTCTTTAAAGCCAACACTAAAACATATCTAGAGTTAGTCAGGCACATTGATTAATGTAATTTACTTTCCATAATACGTTAAAACTATGTAGAATGTAATTTAAAAAAAAATCCATCAATCCAAAGGGCCTAGATTAGAACTCCTTTCTCTAGTAGAGAAAATCCTCTTGGAAATTGCTGATCACAAAGAAAAAGTTAGTTAACAGAATTTTTTTGTAAACATCAAATTATTTTTATGTCAATAGTAAAATGTAGTGCATGGAAGGTTGTTAAGGAGAATGCACGATAGCACAGCCTCCCTGAAGAGGATACTGCAGCTCGGGCCCTGCACATACAAGACACAAGTCAGCTCATATTTGTGGTACCTACCCAGAAGCAAGAGGTCTGGAGCTGGTTTTGCAAGATGTGCATGAACAGAGAGAAAGGGAGAGCCAACATCAAGGGGCTTATGTTCCAACAGCAGAATAAACTGTGACACTAATGCTTTTCAATCCATCTGCATTAAAAGAAAAAAAAAGGCAAGAGGGATGACAAAAGCAGAGCTGGACTTCAGCTGAAAACTCAGTTTGTCGAAGTAGGACAATTCAGTTCAGTGTCTGGAAGCATCCAACAATAGGGTACAGCAACCACCAGACATGCCTGATTATTTCTGCAATCACACAGAGTGTTTCCATGGAAAAGCAGCAGCCTCCTAGGTTTGACATTCAGCGCCTGACAGCTGAGCCAGCCAAAGCTCAGACACGCAAAGCTCAAAGAGAGATCACAGACAGCTCTTTGGATGTGGTTCTGAGCAACGCAAGAGTAAAACGAGCTCTCGGGGAGAGCCTAACCCCAGGGGCTCTGCCCTGTGCTCTTTATTTACTAGTTAAGATCCCAATGAAAGCAGAATAGACCTCAGAGTAGCACACGGGTGGGAACTGTGGCCATGGGGCTTTCCTTTCTCTTTAGGCTTTACTAAAGAGTTTCTGAGAAGTCTGGATGGGAACTGCAGGACTGCTCTTCTACCCTGACTTGGACAACTCCCACCAGAACTTGTAAACAAAGACAGAAATAGTGTCTCTGGAAGAAGAATAGCCTGTACATTCCCTCCTCCATAAAGTATCCTTCAATAAAAACCACGAACAGTAGGAGAGTAAGGAAATGTAGAGAAACCATGCTACCATAAAATAATTCAAGATGTTATGGGTATTCAGTGTGCTAGTCTCCTCCGTGCAGATACAGGAAGTTCTCGTACTTCATCAATTAAACTTGGGAAGAAAAAAAGCTGTTATAACTCCAAAACTTTAATTTATGCTTCACAGAGGTAATCTGAGGTACAGCAGGAGCGGTGGTATTTGAGCTGCACTAAATATTATATCAGCATCCTTGTGCTTTAGCTCATTGCAGGTGGATAACCTATTAGTGGCAAAGAACACAGAAAAATTGTTAAAATGCATTTAGCAGACCCACTTACATAATACATATTGATTCAATTTAAATTCTTCTCCAAACTCGGCAGGCACCGCTTTGCCACAGATTTCCAAGACCTAGAAACACCTGTGTTAGATCCAACACAAACACTTTTCTGAGCAGTCTGTAACAGTTTTCTGACCAACAGATTAATTTCACAAAACACCTTGCTTTTCCCTAGCCTGAAGCCCCTTCAGCAGGTTGACAGATCAGCCAGCAGTAATCCGCCTAAAGAAACCAGGCTCAGGTATTTGATCAGGCAATCATGGAGCATGCCCCATCCACGCCCACAGCTGACAGCTCTACTGCCAA
>VYZW01042060.1:70929-81772 GCA_013401315.1 Balaeniceps rex
GTTGCCAGCATCTGATTGTCCTTACACTTGTACATTCTGTACATGTCCCTCTGAATTAAAATGGTAAATTACATTAATCAGCAGTGGCAGCACACAAGACTTTGTGTGGCAGCAAGAGCCAAGCAAACTGGAAATAGCTCAAAGAGCTAAACAAGCACAAAAACTCTTTACTCTAAGTTTACCTCATGCCAAAACCTTTGTGCTATCTTCATTACTATGCAGCAAGTACACACTGGAAATTTTTTTACAATTTGTTTTTAAATACAGAAGTGTTTAGGTGATCAATGCCATAAAAAAAAGAAAATTATAAAAAAGATACCCCCTTTCAATTGGGGTCCCTTTCCCTTTACTGCCGATCCTGAACAGCTGCCCTGCATTTTGCCAAGTCCATGGCCACATACACCCATGACTCTGACTCACCATTTCAGAGTGCAAACATTGCTACTTATTCTTTAGCTGCTTCCTGATCTTTTTATAGTTAAGGTCATCCTCGTCATGACTTTGAAATCAGTTGCACATGGAAAGACATACTGCAGCCAGAAGAGCTTCACATTCTATACTCACACCTTTAAAAAATAATAATAAAAACAGCCTTTACCAACCACAAAAAAAGAGGTCAGATTTGCCTTTTCCAAGAATTTCTTTGATCTTTTCTGTAGAGGACTCAAACATATTTCTGGTATTGCAATATGTCCTAGGCATTTGTCAGAATAGATTGTTGAGCCTTTCTATCAAGCACCATGACTGACTGGTGATAGGGGGTGGGTGGAAATCATTACTTTTTACCTCTTACAGAACTGAAACTATTTGTCTGTATGATGATATTTTCATAAATGACTTTCAAAGCAGATGCCTGAAGTTCAGCAATCAATTCAAAACTCAAGCGACTAAGTGCCCAGCTACAACAGACATGAGTATTTGCTGCTCCCATCTGAGGAATCCACTTCTGCAAAATGCGAATCATAGAGCACATTACCATCTTATCTGGCATTTTATTATGTACCTGGACAGAAGGAAAATGAAAAATGACTGTTCAAGAAGAAATTTTAGATTAAGTCTATGGTTCCTTCAGGACAGTTGATCACAGTAACTAAAAGACCAAGGAAGATGTCTCAAGATATAATATCACATGAGTATATAATTGAATAACTTCCTTGCAAAATGAAGACATGGAAGGCAAATAAAATCATCCACAGGAGAAAAGTTCTTGCAGCTAAGGTGCTGGACTAGAGGGAACATGAATCACAACCACAACACTCTGCACGGTTTCTTTTGCTACCCAAGACAAAGGAGTTTGTGCTTCTCTCTGTTCTGTAGGAGACAAACACAACTACTTTATCTGCCTTATACAGAACAGCAGCCAACGACAAAGACTATTTCAGTAAGGGCTTCTTCAGTGTGGCCCGTCCCATAATATATATTCTTACTGCTGTAAGACAGTCACTGCCCTAAGTATTAGTGTGTATTATTGAATGAAGTAAGAAAAAAATAAAAGGAAACCGTCTGTTTGCTTTGGGCCATTTATATTTCCAGCTAAGCAGTCAAGCATCTACACTTTTACAGGAACATCTGCAGATCGCAACAGGCAATCTATCAAGTGTTATCAGACCTCGTCTGGTTCAAGGCAATCTCCTCCCTACCTCAGCTCATACAGTAATTTAGTTTTGAAGGAACCTCTAAGGTCACCTGGTCCAATGCCCTGCTCAGAGTAGGGCCAGCTTAGATCAAGTTGCTCAAGGCCTTGGCAGTTGAGCTCCGAGTGCCTCCAAGGAGCTTCCCACAGGCCCTCTGGGCACCTCTTCCAGTGTTTGACCACCCTGATGCCGAATTTTTCTTCCCCTGATATGTAGTTGGAATTTCACTTGTTGCAGTTGCACCTGTTGCCTCTTGCGCTAACACTGTCTCTGAGAGCAGAGTCTGCTTCTGTCACCTCTGTACCCCCCAATTAGGTGACAGAAAATAGTAATACATTATTCCATAGATGCCTCTTCTGAACAAACCCAGTTCTGTCAGGCTGTTATGCCATATGTGTCAGCCCCTGATCACTGTAGTCAACTAGACTTGCTCCAGTTCATCAGCATCTTCCTTGCACCAGGGAGCCCAGAACTGGACACAATACTCCAGATGTGGTTTGACAGGCACAGAACTGTCACTGAAAGACTCACTTTCCTTGACCTGCTGTAGTTGGTCCTGTTTCACCACAAGGGCACACTGCCGACTCACATTCTTCTTCTTCATCAGCTCCTCATGTCCTTTTCTGCAGCACTGCTCTCCAGCCACCAGCCTGTACTATTGCACAGAGATTTTCCAACCCAGATATTAAAACTTTCATTTGCCCATGATGAACTTCATGAGGTTTCTCTCAATCCATTTTTTCTTCACAAAGTCCTTCTGAAAAGCATCCCTACTCTACCCGTATCAACTGCTCCCACCCCATTTAGTATCATCCACAAACTTGCTGAAGATGGCCTTCTTTCCATTGTCCAGGTAGTTAGTGACAATATGGAACAACATCAACCCTGGTATTAACCCAGGAAAAAGGAATTCCTCTCCTTTCCCTGTCTTCCAGGCAATAACTAATTTGGCTGGCCTATCAATTGACCAGTGTCCTCCAGAGGACTACTGAAATTCCTTTGGGAGCCAGAGCCATCCCCAGAATCACTGTCTGACCATCTTGTCCCTACCCAAGGGGCAACATTCCAAAAATGTAAGTACAGCGGGATAAGGTGGCTCCTCCTCCAAGCTTAAATACCACAGTTTAACACACTGCAAATTGCTTTACTCTGAGTATAATTTAAAGTACCACAAGAACATCATCAGTTACTGTTAGTCATTATCTTCCTTCATCTGCTGAGTTTCAAGTGTTTTAAGTTTTTCCCTGCCCTGAACTGTTTGTGTACGTGACAGAAAGAAAACATAAACAAGAAAGAGCCAAGAAGAACTTTGCATAACTGTTTTGGTGGGTTTCTTTCCCAAAAGGTCCTGTAAAGTGTTTTAGAGTTCAGCAACTTCATAGAAGGAAAAGAACTTTTACATTTTTGGTGTATGAAGGCATGGTACAAGTATTTGTATAAAAATAAATGGACATACTAAGTGTCAGATTAACATGTTAGGTTTGGGTTCTTCGGCTTTTATTCAGAGGGGGGGTTGGGATTAGGAAGAAGCAGGAAAGCATAAATAATAACAATATCAATTTATCATTATTCACAGAAAATAAGTTGGCAGACAATTTCCATGGATGAAGCGCACCACCACCTTGGACCTTAGCTGAAGTCATAAGCAAATTCTCCGGAACACCACATGTGTCATCAATTTGGAAACTAACAACTCACATCTGCTAAAATATCCCATAAAACAATGCAGTTCATACCTCAGAAAAAACTAATTTGGACTCTTTTTCACTCGACTGGAATTTTTACTTACATCTAACTATTAATTCGTAAATCGCTTATTTAGGGTAGAGAGGAATAATTTACAGGAGTACTCTGGGGTGATAGAGAGATTAAGTTTAGACAAGAGATCATGGATTATCAAGACCATACCACAGAAAACATGTAAAAGTTAGTTTAATAAACCCTTTGATTCAGAAGGGTGGCTTCACCTTCTATGAGATAAATGAGCTCCATTAAAAACTAGAATGGAGCACAGGACACGTTAATCCTTTTCAAAGAAGAAAACTCACCACACCACTGTGTCCTCCTCACGTTCAAGCGCACAAACAGTTTACAGATATCTGCATTTGTCTTAGAGATGCTTTGAACCAAGAAAACAGAAAGTTCTCCACGATAAAACTTGGGAAACACTATAATCCAAACAGGAGTCAATGAAGGAATTACCGTATTATATCCTACACAGAGACTTTAAAATATTAAAAATTCCATGACAAAAGAGAACAAGTCTGATGGTACGCTACTGAATTACTTTAAGAAATCTAAGGTCAAATTCTTTGGCTCTACAATGAATTTTTTGTCCTCAACATATTCCTTAATTCTCTGTGCAGAATTCTGCGTGGGTAACCATAGCATTAATAATCCCACTGACTATGAACGTGCAAGGAGGAAACAATCATTAATTACTTGAGGCTGTGCAGATATTTATAAAGCAAGAAAAATGAACACACAGTTCTGGATGGCATCCATGGTGTTTTTAAGCAGCTATATGAGAAAGCAGGAAAAAAAGTGACCCAGAAATCAAAATAAAAGTCAGACTTTGTTCTAATATGGGATGGAGGAAACTGCTTTCCCATTACAGGACAAGCAAATATCATCAAATGCCTGACACAAAAGGGAAGAGGAAAACAACAGGAAAACTTGCCAGCTGGGGAAAGCAGTAGTTAACTGCCAAGGATCATTTTAGGGCTGTGGCTACTTGTCTCTGCCAAGTTTAAAGAGTTAGCTGTTCTAAAAGTATATTCAAGAAATGCCATTAGGGAGTTTAAGTACTGACCTTGTAAGGAAAAATTCCATGGAGAAGAGAGTGAATTTCCAGGATACCAGGGATTTCGTTAAAAGTCATCTCACGATTTCCCAGGTTCAGCATCAAAACAGTTATTCCAAAAATGCAACTAATGTTGCTTTCTTCCTGCTTGCATCCCTACCCACAGAGTTGCCAGTCTCTCATGCGCCCATCTGAATTCAGTTCTGCACATCCCACTCCAAAGGGAACAACTTCCAGACTGAGAATGTTGCTACTACTATATCATCACAAGTCTATTTTTACTGGGTGATGCATGGTGCTTCTGGGAAGACAGCAGATAAAAAATTTCTCTCAGTATTTTAAGATTATTCACATACAGGGTTCTCAGCAATGCTTTCTCATGGGATTTTTAGAGAAGCACAGGTGATAAGCATACTTCCACGTATGTTAGGACTTAAAAGGGCTAAATGTAGTAAAAAAACAACCCAAGAAAAAGTATCAAGGTTTTCCCCATATAACAGTGTGCTTGCAACTAAACTATAAAGTATGACTTCTTTCAGATTTTTTTTTTTTAAACCAGAAAAATCTGTCTTTATGGCATAGCATTGATATCAAAAGTGATGCGAAAGATGATCAAATCACCTCTGTGATATTTCTGAAAGCTTAACAGGAATCCCCTCAAACAAATGATGAAGTGATGTAAAGGTGCCCAAACCAACAAAAAAAGTGATTCATCATATAACATCTGCACTTATGTTTCAAATATATCACATACAGCATCAACTGGAAAAAGCACATCAAAGCCAGGTGCAGGAAGAAACCCAGATCCACAAGCACAGTGTCACGTCCTTTAACACCCCCAGAATCAGCTGACATTTATTTTAACCACTCAAGACAACTAGGAAATATTTATTCCAGCCTATAAACTTTTAGCCAGAAGTTCTGCTACCCATTCTCTTGAATCAGAAGCAACTGAATGATCTAAAATTTACCAGTTTTGAGGGAACAGGCAGATGTAATTTTGTTCCTCTGTAGTTACAATGGTGACCAGTACCCAACGTGTGTAGGAAGCTACTTCACACTGAAGGTGATTATTTGCCAGAAGACTAGATGGCTATCATCAGGTGTTGTTAGAAAAGCTCAAATATCTATGTAACAAGCATGACAAAAAGTAGAAGCCACTGGAAACCACAAACATTCTACTAAAAAAAGGGCAGAATTCTACTGCTACCCGACAGTTCATTATTTTATAGCATTCCCCCTACCATTATCACAACAGAATCAATTCAATCATGGTTATTGTATTTTACTGCTGTTTCAGAGATCAGCATGGCTGTTATTTTCAGTGGCGGTCAGACAAATCTCTAAGGTGGTATACACTTCCTGCTGAAAAAGCAGCCAGCCAGCCGTTTACTTTTCTATTTACGGAGCGAACTGGCCCACGAAACAGGAACCTCAAAATCCTACTTCAACCTCAAGAATCATATCTAGGGACACAGAAGAAGAGAGAAAACTAAAGCCAGAACAGGACACCAAAGAGCTTTGTCATAAGTACAGAGTGGCTCGACTACATTTAAGACCAATTTAAAAAAAAAAAAAAAAATTAACATTCACACTGTACAAGTCAGTTAAAAAAATGCCTTCTTAGCAAAAGATGTGTTTCTTAGGCAACCCTTTCCTCTGCTACACGTACGTATACAGCAATGATATTTAAAAGTTCAAGTGTCGGGATGAGTAAAAGTTTATCAAGTTTAGAGTTATCTATCAGACAGTCGCTGTCTCTTTGGAGGTATGAGGATAAGAATAGATATCTGAAATACAGTAAAGACAAAGAAGGAAGTTTTAAAAATAAACCTAATTGCACACACTGACATTGGTTCACGGGTTTCATTTTGACTATTACAAGGAGATAAAGTATTATTGAGGAACATTTACTTTTTTAAATTTTTTTTTTTTAAAAACTGGACACAAGTCAAATTTCACAAAGGAGCAAGCTGTTCTCTGAGCGATGACTGGGAATCTCCACTACATAAAGACTGTATTTCATCAGAACTGATTTGCATTGCAGTTACAGTGCTGTGTACCACAGTCTTTCTGCTCCACAAATCTCACGGTTACAGTGCAACCTGATGCAAAAAAATGACTGTGAGCTATTTCTAGGCAATGTCAGTATCCTAAAGCCAAGGACAAAAATTCACAGGAAGATCACATAACACAGCAGTAGGCAAAGAGTACAGGGCTAGGACTTCACGAACTACAGCAGACAACTCAGATGAAAGGACTTCCAATAGCCCCAGGAGGCCAGGAGAGAACAGCAACTTCTAAGCCAGCCAGTGCCTTGTACAAAGCAATGTCTGGCAAGCCCTGAACCATATCATTAAAGAAATCAGAAGGAAAGAAGAAAAAAAAGAAAGGGGCGGGGGGTGGGGAGGTGGAAAGAGCTCATGACAAAACCACCTTAGTAGACTGACCTTTCTGGAAAGGACGCCACTGGTAGGATCGGAGGGCCATCAGCTGCACAGAAGGGGCAGGCAGGCTGCTTTCACACCTTCTACAACAGCTTGGGGAAGGGCTCAGCGGCAGCTGAAGCTGAGCATGGAAACTGAAAGGTATTGAGCTCTAAGCCTAAAAACCAACCAAGCTTGGCAAATTTCCCATTGTGTGTAAATTAGCTAGAAAGACAAGAATGTTAGAGCTCCACATGATTCATCTGGGTTCTGATAATAAATAGTGTGCAAGCACATTTAGCTGCTCAGTTCAGTCAAAGCAGAACATAGATAAGTTTGCTTCCAAACCAAACTTCAAAGGAGAAAACTCATTCCATACAGAAAGGACCACTGATAGGGTAAATGAAGTAGGTAAGAAGGTAGACAGTCTATCTCCTCACACATAACCTTTTCTGTTCTCTTTTATCTGTTCTTCGAAACCGCTCTACCTCAATACGCTCACTTCCCTTGCTGCATGTCTGTATGAGTATCAGCAATCTCCTACACATACAAGCACATGAACACACACACATTACATTCTACTCACACTACAACCCCCACGCTTCTTCCTCCACAGCCTATAGCCCGTGGAAGAAGTATGGCAAAATCAATGCTTAAGCGTCTTGTGAAGGCCTCGCTGAGCAGATTGCAGATAGCGCCACTACCAATGCAACGCAGAACCCTTAATTTACAACGTGCTTAAAACCTGCATTCTGCCTTTGGAAAGAACTTGCATTTTTCCTTTCCCTCCCTTTTTCCTTCTTAAAGCACATTACGGCCGCAAACTTCAGTTAACAGCTGTGGTGTTTACAGTTTTACCTGAGACCATTGCGGGTCCTGAGGTTATATACTTGAGTAATGCTGAAACTGAGCATGTCTGGATTCTCTCTCAAATTTAACACAGAGGTAATAGGTCCTTTATTACTAAGAATTTTCAAGTCCCCGTTTGATAAAGTTTACAAAAGAAGTGAGTATAGGGTTGGCACAAGTGGACATTTTTACAATTTTCTGAACGTAGGTGGCTTGGTTTATCCCAGTTACTTTAGACACACAAGGAGCAGCTTAGGAAGATGGGAAGGGGTTTTTTTATGGGCGACAGACAACGCTTCATCTAGAAACAATGATAATCAGCCAACTGTGCTTTGTTCTTTGGATTTACAAAAACAAAACTGAACTCCCTCTCCTTCCCCTATGCCTGGCTTCTGTAAAATTTACTGGAACTTAATTAGCACTGGAATTAGCAATATAATTTTAATATACTTTCTTCTAAGCAAACATTTTCCCTTGAAAATGGTACTTCATGCTCAGAACATCAGTTCTTTCTGCTGTGTTCCCAGAACTCCTACAAGAACACAAATGCCTTGTTTAAAGCACCATTTTCTTCCCTCCTTACTTCAAAGCACACACAGCCCTGTTGAAGGAGGATGGACTTCATTGTTCCATCAAGGCAGCAGAGAGGAAGCATCTAAATCTAATAAGGCCTTTCATCTGTCAAACAGTACAAACAAATAGACCCAATATAGCTCATTCTTTAGTCATACAAGACTCGTGCTTTGAGGTTATGCTTTCCCAAACAAGGCCTCAGCTACACGTCAAGTTAAGTACTGTGAGCAGATTTACCAGAGAGAGCAAGAGCGAAAAATAAGCCTGAACTGCAACATTCAATTTTGGTGAAGTTCAGTGTACTCAAAAGCTTGACTTCCTACCTTTTTCTCTCTCCCCCGTCGTACCAGTGTAAAAGACACTACCTCTCCTGTGACCTCCACCTGGCTGAATTCATAACCCTCCATCTGTGAGCACAGAAGCGGTATTTGGAGTAGCCTCCACATAAAGATCAAGATCCCACCACACTAAGTTTAGTGCAGAAAACATAAAGGACTGTAAACATTGGAACATAAACCATCTACAAAGCAAGCCATTGATAAAGCCAGGTCTAGAACTGGTTTCAACATACCAGCAGGTCAACCACGCTAAAGTTTATGTGGGCATCTTGTGAACACCATAGCAAAGAAGTTTTAAACGTCTGTCGGATTAGGCTGGCAATCTAAAGCCTAGTGGTTTGGGCCACTAGCACCAGTAGTCTATCACTGCACCATCTTGCAACTGTTAGTTAGAGCAGTCCTGACATAAGTCACTTCCAAAAAGTCTTTTCCATTAAAACACTAGTAAGATTAAGTGGTCATTGTTCTCAGCATTAATTGAGAAATAAAGTATTTTCAGTATCTGAAGCTTTTTTAAAGAAGAAAAGAAGTTAATCCATATATGTCAGCGTAGGCTTGCAAGCGATAGATTCAGGAATCGTGAACGCTGCAAGCCCAGGAGTCAGCAGAAAGTCAGCAGAAGAAAGGGACATTTTGCTTTGTGTGGAGCTGCTCTGGGAATGCTGTGCTCTATCATGACATTACCCAGCATGTTTATAGGCTGCTATAAGAGGTTCTGAGAACAGCCTTGATCACTACCAAATCATGCTAATAAGCATAACAAGCATGATAAATTGAAGAAGCAGAATTTGTTTTTTGTAATAGTTTTTCTTGCTCATGGCAGCATACCTACCTTGAATAAAACTGGTTAAAATGATTTACTAGTGTTTCATAGAGGAATTCCCAAAAGTTCTTTCTTTCATTTCCCTTGCTCCAAAGTTTTCCTCTTTCATGGGAAAATGAGCAGCTCTCCATCTTTGGTACTTTCTTCTGTAAATTGTGGAACTAAATAGCATAACAGAGACCTCAGTGCCATGTTCTTCATCTTAAGCCCCATTTAGAATAGCCTTAAAAGGAATGCCATGCAAAGACTCATTTTCTAATAGAAACCCTTTCTCCATCTTTGATCCTGGCAAACTTGCTCTGACAGCTACAATAAAGAGGTTACTGCCACAAGCCGACTATTCTGATCACCTCCTAGAAGCTGGCATCCCAGGAAAAAAGCAGAAAAACCGTTCATGGGAACAGCACAGATAAAGGAGTGGACAAAATCCAAATTCAAGGGCAGTAACATGCCTGGCTACTGCATAGGCATCCCATACAGTTAGTGGAATTACGCAACAGCAGTCCTTCTCAGAGAGGTTTTTAAATCACCCAAAGAAGAATTTCTAAAGCTTGTCTGCCAAACACCTCATATTTCGTGTATCCTTCCACAGCTGCAAGCAGTTCACAGACTAAATGCCTCTCCTTCAAGTTATGAGTAAAACCCTCTTAGACTGATCTATTTAACAAAAATCAAAGCTACATTAAAAAAATACATGAAAATTGTTCTTAAAAGGCAGCTATTGGAGCTTGTAAATCCTACCAAAAAAACTTTGTAATTGCATACACACATAATGTACCCAGGCATACCCCTTGCAGTCCTAAGTGTCTTCCGTTTTTCTTGAACCATTTCCAGCACTTTTGGAAAATAGGTTATTTATTCTTAAAGACAGCATGCCAATTATTCCATGGATGTGGGTCAATAAGGCGCTGCAGGAAGGGCAGCATTGCTTTGCTCCCCCTTCAAAGACAGATCACAAGCACTGCCTTCGTTAACAAGTATTGACTACCCTCTCTAATTACTGCATTCTAGACCTCACATTTTCACTGCAGCACAAACCTCAGCTGCCTGCAGATGCCATTTGCCTAGGTTAGATTTTGCTCTGACAATTTAACACTCTGAAAAGTGGCGGGTAAACTTTTTTTAAATAGATGAGATGTACTTTTCTTAGATTTCCAAAAATAGCCACAGTACCTAGGAATGTACTTACTGACACTAATCTTTCAAATTATGTACCTGAATCTGTTGGTTTGCATGCCTAAAGTTAGAAAATACAAATCCAGTATTTAGACTTGTGAATTAGTGAACCGGTTTTCAGAAGAGCTCAAACTCAGTACCTCAGAAGAACAGGCCATTTAGCTGGTATATTTGTATAGAAAATCCTGGCTGTAGAACAGAACACTTTCAACCTTGCTCTC
>VYZW01042060.1:84247-96533 GCA_013401315.1 Balaeniceps rex
CAAAATCTTGGATATCTACAATAGGTTGTTTTGTTTTTTAAAAAATTAAACCATCAAAAAAGTTTGTTTGTAATATCAAGACTTTTATTTTAGTGAAACCAAAAAATACTGGTTTTCTACTTCACTTGAAAAATACCCCACAGTTCTCACTTAAAACCCCAGAAATCTATCACCAGTCAGCCAATCTCCAACTGCAGACAAATAGAAGATTTCAGTCTTGTGAAATGGTCAGCCCGTGATGACATTGATCTCAGATTGCTCCATATCATTTTGAGAATTACGGTCACCGTACTGAGGGCTACTGCTGATGGCTCGGCATGATAATTTAGTAAAACCAGGACTGACTTTCCCAGTCAGGTCAATGATTTTAAGTGGGCAATGAGATATACTTGGGATAGATGAGATATGATTTTTAAGTGGCTTTAGTATAGTGGCACGCTTAATTCAACACCATGGGTCAAATGTTTTTACTAATTTTGGACATGATATAGCACGGGATCCAGTGTTTTGGCCTACAATTTGACAAAACAGTCCTAGGGGATCATTTGTTCTTATTTAGATGGAAGCACACTTGATAAGTACATCTGCTTCTTATGTCCAAAAAAAAATGTAGCCATTAACTTGTACATCATTACTTGTTATGCTGCTCAGTCGTAAGAAGGAGGGACAGGAGAAAAAGTTGCCGAGAAATTTATTTTGCTAACGGTCAGTAGACAGATTCAGAGCAGGATTCACTTAAGACTTTCAGAGCAGTCTCTGAACATAGCTGTGAAGTTATAAGTTACTTAAAGCCTGGGAACACGAGAAGGAGGTTGCATTTGCACTTGCTTGTCTGTAAGGGTATCTATGGCATGGAAGCAGAAAGGACAACCAAGTTTTAGAAAGGTTTCACTATTCAGCGTGACTGCAATCCAGATATGAAAAGGATAGCACAGGAATTATAGCAAAAGGAACTCTGAGCACTAAAAGGCTAAGGGTCTTTTACCAGCAATAATCATCTTTATCCACTTCCCATAGGCAGCTGATCATCAGTTCCAAATTTTTGTCATTGATCTCCAGCTCCAAGTTAGCCACTCATGAAGAAAGAAATATGCAGGTGAATTGCTCCATTTTCATTCTAGACTTTGAACTAACATGCTAACCTACTGCTAAATGTAACCATTTTATGATTAATCACAGATTAATCTGTGAATGAGAGATTTTTTTGAATAAAGTCTGTGGGAAACAAACCTATGTTCTACTTGGTCATATTTCTTTCACCTTGAACATAAAAAAGACCAGGTTGGATTAGATGTAAATATACAGCTGATAGGGTAGAAATCCCCTCACCTTTCATACCACATGGCAAATTTACTCAGCACAACCATTTCTATTGAATCATAGCATTACCAGGCACAGAATATTTGCAAATGATTCACAGTTAAACTAAACCTTAGAGAAACTAAACTCAGTTTACTGCCTGTAGGTCAGTACTCAAGAGTTTCAAAGAATTCAAAAAAGTTCCATGTACGAACATTCATCTTGAATGCAGTTCTTTTCCTGTCAGCCAGTTTTGTTAAAAACTATACTGAGTGAGGAGCTTCATCTGAACATACATATAAAAAGATATAGAGAAGTATGCAAAACAGTTTGATAACAGACAGATGGGATGATGACAGTACTCAGAGACATATGGACCTGTTGTAATCCATTAGAGAATATGTTCCTCCATACAGTCACAAGCATTCCGTATACACCCAATACTGTTACCAGTTTGCCTTTTTCACTGGGTATGAAAAGCTCAGAACCTCTAAGGAGCTTCTTCAGCTTTTCAAGTTATGCCCCTAGCAACTGCTAAATCAAAACGCAATCTGTAGGCCAGGCCCATAATTGCTACTGGGAAAGAAAAAACAGACCAACTTTGCTGAATCAGAGCCAGTTGGAAATACAGCAGTAGCCCCTAACGTTGGAGCACAGCACTACAGTGGTGCTGACAGCAGCCACCCCACCAGCTCCAGCCCAAAGAATGGCAGCAAGCAGCCACACGACAGCTGGAAAAATGTGACAGTCCGATGTCTAAAGCTCACCTTCCCCATTGCTCTGTGTGTATAGCTGCTGTGGTGAACGTACTGAAGAGAGGATAAACCAGGCAGCACCCTTTGCATTCTGGTTCCAGCAAGGAAGCAATTTAGAGGGTTTTTTTGATAGATGTTGGTGAAGAATTCAGTGAGGTGGTGTAGGGGAACAGAAATAAGTTTGTTTTAAATTCAAATATGAAGTCAAAGAAATTACTGCATTGACTTTGCCTGCTTGTTTTGAGCAAGTAAGTGCAGGATCCCTACCTAAGCTTGTATACCAACACTGAGTTAAATATTTATCTGTCAAGACTTGCCTACATATTGTTGGATCTCATACAATGTTTTATTGGTATTAGTCAATAAAGAGCAATATGCAGCTGCTCATATTTTAAGTTTCCATAGGTACCATGTACTAATATTGAATTTTCACATTTTCAACACAGCAAGGCACAATTCTGTATGTAAACCAAAATGGTTGAAGTTTTGAAAGATACTGAAGTTGAATTACTTAAATATAAATTACCTTATTAACTTGATATTAAAATTACCTTAACTGAAGTTGAATAAAATTCAGCTTTAGATTTCAAAACTCGGATTCTTGTCATATGTATGAGGTTAGCATATAAAATTATCTTCATTTTAACCTGAGTTGTAAAACACAGCTGTGCCTTTTTTTTTTTTAATTCAAACACCTAAATTAGAATTAATAGAACAAGTCCACACCTGCCTCCTATTTAATATCAGATAAGTGAATCAGGGAGGACATGCAGACATTCTCCATGATCCACTCATCAGGAAACAAACATTATCGGTGGAGTCCCCATTCCTGGAGGTGTTCAAAAAACATGTAGACATGGCACTTCGGGACATGGTTTAGTAGGCATAGTGGTGTTGGGTTGACAGTTGGACCAGATGATCTTAGAGGTCTTTTCCAGCCTTAATGATTCCATCCTATTATGCATCTTTTCAGAAAGTTATTTTGCCTGTATATTCCTAAATGTCTCTAAGTCCTAATTAGGGAACAGGATAATATTTAAAAAACAAAACAGAAAAAACCCCAACCCACAAACCCAAAACCCTACACCTTCCAAGTTAATAAGGAGCAAACAGTAAAAGAGTTTGCTTTACTCTTCTTATGGTGTTTTTGTTAACGAAAAGTAACCACAGGGAACGATGAGCTGAGGGAAGAAACAAACCAGTCTAAGGTCACATCAAAAAACCCCTCGTTGACTCAATATGCTGTGCAAAAAGGATCTTCAATTTATTTCTTTTACAATGATTATATTTTATTATAATCATTGTAGGAACCACAATAGCAGAATCAAAAAAAGGCAGCCTATAGTAGTTTGCTGCTAAATTAAATTCTTGGTAGTGAATTCTTTGATAATTTCTTATCGTACCCAGATAGATCTGGATCTCATCATGCTATGTAACATATAAGCAAAATAAGGGATGATCATTCTGCAGAAGAGATTATTGTATTTTGATTATTCATTCCACTTGTTTAGAACAGAAGGAGCTTGTTTTCTTTCTACACTGTGCTGAGGAGACCAGGAAGAGTGCGGGAACAGGAGGAGAATCTTCGTGGACAAGGCTCCAGTGCCACGCAAGCTGCTGCCTCACGTGCTGGTGCCTCAAGACCCTGCGGAAGGCAGCAGCTGTGACAGACACCATCTTTCAGATCGCTTGCAGAAAGATCAGCCAGAGAGCACGCTGCTGACTGCACGGCGCTGATAAAAGCATGGTTGAAGTGACCATTTGAAAAGGGAAAACTTCAACTTTAGACAACATTTGAGGCTCTTGATATATTTCTAGTTTGATTGATGCAGTAATAGACAAATGCAAGTCACTGCTGAGTTATTACAGAGATTTTTAATGAAGATTTCTGACTGCTAGAAACTTGCCTATACTTTAATAGATTATCTTACAATATCAGCCATGCATTAACTATTACCTTCAACAAACACAATTCACTCAGTTTACATTTTCTACACAAATTCAATATGCTTTGTAAAAGACTAGCCTTGTCATCAGTAGAAGATATTCCAAAGCCAATACTAAAAAACTGCCAACTTGATTGTGTCAGTCTACTGCCTTTGGCCTCGTGCTTGCAGTAGCCACCGTGCTAACAGGGTAGGCAGGCAGCATTACTTAAACATACAGGAGGGCAGATAATCCTGAAGAACAGCCTCAGTTTGTGTAGCCCTTTTCCCTGTTACTCCATAGACGTATGGCAGACATGGTTATTTCCAATGGAAGACAAAAAGCATTAACTGAAAGCCTCTGAATGAACTGGAGTTTAAAAAAAAAAAAAAAAAAATCGAGTTAGATATAGATAAGAGGCATGGCTCCTGACCTTTACTTGCTAATATGAAGAACAGTAAGCCAGGCTTCATGGCGGGGGGGGTGTGTGGGGGTGTGTGCGTGTCACATTATGCAATTGAAGGTTTAATACTTGAAGATATTAACCATACCCAAGTGCTTACATCCAAACCGTATCCACATTGGCCTCCTGCTGTTTTATCCACAGGGAATATTTTTAGATTATCAATGAAAGTGCCTCAGAAGAACTACCTATACTGCAAGGCCTGTGACAAAGCCAATGCATTGAGAAATCAGTCCCTTTGCTACAACAGTGCAGCACCGCAGCTGGCTGAAGCAGCCTGTGCAGCAAGAGCGCTGTGAGCTGGCAGACACCTAGCATTAGACACATTCTCCTTAGAGACCTTTATATTTTCTTAATCACAATTTTTAGTTCCTTATTTTCTACTTTAGCTTTTGAAGGTGTTCCTTATTTTCCAGGAACTTTTAGGCAATATTTGTGTAGATTGCCATTATGTCCCAAACGGTTAAACACTGACCCAATGCTGTTTGTAAAAATAATTTAAAAATTTTTAGAAATCCTTTTTTTTTTTTTTGTTTCCCCCCCCTACAGTAGTTTCTGTGTGTGGCAAGCCACCTATAACCTTTTGAACAACAACAACAAACCCCCAACAAAATATAGATATCAGACCTCTTTATTTTACATGACTCTGAAGTCTCTCAATTGACCTGCAAGGTCAAGGTTACGGTCTCTCAAATTGACCTCCAATTTGCCTGAAGATTTTAACTCAACTTATTTTTTTTTAAAAAATCATGTTTTCCACAACAGGATTAAAAAACGACCAACCAAAAAAACACCCAACCAACCCACACTAACAGGAACCATGCTACAATTAAGGACCACACTCCCCAAATAATTAATTATATAATCATAATTTAAATAGCAGATCATGCAATAGTATAAATTCCACATATAGAAAAAAAGATAGGGGAATAAGGTAGTATACATTCCACACAAACACATAGATGATTTGCTTCTATTTACTTGAATATATGTCATTCAAGAGCTTATGGTAAAAATTGAGGTTCTTCTTCATTAGCACAAGATTACCTAGTTTTATTCTATGTGGCTTGTTAGCAGCTGCTGTAAAGCAGTTCAGAAGTTTTTATTTAAAGTTTAACATGCTTACCAGCTATCAGAATTCTCCTGCGTTCTCTCAATGTAAGCCCACACACCAAGAAAAATAAATAAAAAAGAAAGAATCCTTAGGATAAAGAGTCCTTTCAGCACCATGCAGTCAGCTTGCAGTCCTCTCTCCTTACTTCCAGTTACTAAATAGCTTCTGCTTTTCTAATGCCTTGTGTACCATACCTGGAAAAAACCCTTATCAGAAAGCTGATCCTGCTTCTACGCCCTGAGCCACTGTAAACATTGCATTTTAACTTCGAACAACCTGCCCTTCCACATGTACTAACCAAAAAAAAAAAAAAAAATCCAACTGTAGTACTTCAGATACCTCAGCTCTGTGTATTTCAGTTTCCAGCTCTGCTAGCCTTACCCACGTTTAGGGTTGCCTATCATCTCACTATAATAAGCATGCAGTCCTTGTCAGTCTTAGCAAGGATTACCTATTCTCACTTGTCATAATTAAAAAGCATTTTTCCTTCCTGAAACTGAAGCTAACATTTGACAGCAAACAGCTACTTTGTTTGATTTCTTAAGGGGGGAAAAATACTTACAGAAATTCCTCCATTTCCATACCAAACTGTAGATTCAGGGTGGTACGTGGGCACAAAGGCAGCCCAAATATTAGTAACACGAAGGACTACCTCAGAATGAATATATGGGAAGCAGAGAGGGGCAGGAGTGGTTCTTTTTCCTTCCAATATGTACTTTTGTACTAGCAAACAGAGCTGACCATAGCACTGTAGAAAATAGAAGACTGCTAAATGTATGCACTCCCAGAGTCTTCACAGAGCACAAGTCATCTACTTCTGCTCAGGTCTCTAATCTCCTTCCCTGGGACCAAAGGAAGGAAACAGTGAAAGATTTACTTTGCGGTTTAAGCCAGCACTGGTGTGAGCAATAGCACTCTACACCACAGGGCAGCAGAGGGAATCTGATTTTTTTTCCCTGCAGCAAACTCTCTCCAAAATGTCACTCTAATAGAGAATTTCTGTAATTTTTTTTTCCTGATCTGTAGAATATCTCCCAAGCACCTCCAGGCGAAAGGAAAGAATCTGAAAGCCTGGTGTTGCAAAGGGGCATTTATGACACACACTGGGCCTAAACAACGTAATTTGAGTTTTCATTTGTAGTGCTGTATAGTCACTCCTCTACAAGCGAGGGTTTGGATTGTGTAACTTCACCGAATTTTAGTATTCATTACATCATGCCTAGACACATTAACTGGAAAAAAGCTATGTTAAACTGCGTGCCCCAGAGCCGTTCCCCATGCAGATACTTCAGCAGCATTACCAACACAGTCTTCCTGACGCTGGCCATTTTTCTCTGTGTCAGCTTTAAAAACACTTTCCTTTTTGAAAGGACTATGTTAATATTCTCTCAGAAAACCATAGTGAAAGTCATTAATTTTTAGATAGTAAGAGTCTGAATTATTCGTATCAAAGAAATTTTAGAAGACTGTGAAGGCTTTCTGATGTCTCGTGTAAGAGGATCATAGTCCTGCTCACACTTGTCAAATATCACGTGCTATTTCAGATGAATGCTGAACATTTACGTCTTGAGCCCAGCACAACAGAAGCAATCAATAAGGGCTCGGCAAATGCCTTTAAACATCACTGTTTAACCCTGTGGGGAAAAAAGTAATCTGACAATTTGAGATGCGTGAAACACCCCTAGAAATACTCTTCAGTTTTCTAAATGATGTAAATATTTGAACCAGCAAATCATGACATGCACAGTGAAACTACTTAATACCTTTTTTTCCCTTTTTCATTTAGAACCTATCACCTTCCTATCTCAACATTTTCTGTAAGTTACATGAGGCAAAAAAAACAATTAAGATTTGTTTTAATCAGGATCCAGTGCGACACAACTGCTGAATGGCATTTAGGAAGTAACAAAGAGGACACGGTATTCATGGCAGTAAGATTCACACGTTATCCCAATATTACTCAGATTTTAAAATGGTAAGCCTACTTTTCTGTTACAGCTCAACTGCATTTGCTGAAAACAACCAAAAAAACCCATATAAAGCTAGTTAACTACACTATTGGTATCGGCCACATAAAAAAAGCAGGGATTATATTGTTAAAAGTTAACAGTTGTTAAAACCAGGAAGTAATAATTCTCCGCAGTTAGGATGAGCAGACACTTGTTTGTTTATGCTCTATCAAAATCCTTGGAAGAGGTAACTCATTTGGGTTTTGAAGTTCCTTTGAATACCTTATTAATACACACAGTGTTAATATTATTCTCATTTCCATGAACAAAAGGCTTTTAATACATCCTGTGCACAAGCAGTAACGTCCTTATACAGAAAAGTCCTTGTACAGAAAATAAGATAAACACTTAACGGGGCAATTCTCCACACTGAAGTTGAACACCAAGGGCAGCCCACACCAATACTAGCCAGGTCTCTTGCTGGATATACACAGCAGTTGGGATGCACTTTTTTCTCCCCCTCTGACTGCATGTCAGGAATGTTATTCTAGAGATATCCTCTATGCTTGATACAGGACAGGGAAAGGATATAAGGAAGTTTAGAAATAGATTACATGCACAACCAACCACTTCGGTGGTTGTGTTTTGACTTGCTTACACCCTTCTGTTCAACCCAACTACAAAAGCCACCACAGAGTGCTACTGCAATTACCTTCTGCTACCTGACCTAACTTGGTAGCCTCTAAACAGCATGTTAACAGCCAGCTCAGGTATCAGCATGCCCTTCATTTGTAAGCCTGGTGAGCGTATTTGTCCACTGGATCAGATATAGATTAATCAAGAACACTGTTTACTGCATTATCATGCATAACTCAAGAGAGTGTGAAGGTAATTACAGAGCAACAGTTGGGTCAGATTACCAGAATTTGACAAAAGTCAGCTTAAACTTCTGCATTAACAGCCACTCTATTTTCTAAAATGGACAATTACTTTTAGTAGTAAATAGATGCAACTTGCTTTCAAATTTAAAATGCATCTTAATAAAATTCACATATTTCCATATTTAGAATTAAAATAAGCCAAAACACAAATGCTGAATTATTTTATGCACTGATAGCAATTCTCATTTTATTGTATATACCACAAAAATCAGGTGTTTTGCAAAGCCTCCCCTAGAATCACATTTTCACCTGAGAGTGCTTTTGTTTTAAAGACAAACAAAGCCCTCTTTTTTTTTTTAAGAATTAAGAAGTTGTAGGCATTCAAACAGCAAATAAAAAGGATCCCCAAGAACTCTTGAAAACCATCCTCAGGTGTCTGTCATCCTGCATAACTTTCTTGAATGCTATAGTATGGCTAGCCCATAGGAGAACAGCTGAAGTACAAAAGGATTCTACCTTCATAGATGAAATGTAATTTCTTAATGATTAAAGTTAGTGTCAGACTGAATGAAAAGGAACATACAGTGTGCTTGTATTAAGATAGGGACGTTTTGGCAAGAGTCAACTGAAGAAAAGGCTAGCAGTATAATTGCATAAAACTGAAAAAAGTTTCAGTTCTATCAAAAACAATTTATTTTTTCTGTATCAGTGACTTTGTTTTGATTCTTAAATCACCAGTTCTGAAGATGAATGTAATTAGCTAGTAAGTTTCATTTCCTAACTCAATTACTGATGTTAATACAAATAATGTGTATATTAATATTCAGTTAAGAAACTGAAAAGTCACAGACAAGATAGTGAATGGTGGCATGTGAGAGCAATGAGGAAAAACATTCTGATTACTCACAGCAAGAAGCTGTCATCAAGCTCTTCTGATACAACACAAAACATTAAAAAGACGCTTATCTTCAAATATTATTTGCTTTAACAGTTTTACAATTCAGGTAATTTATATGGGGTTTTTTAAGTCTGCTGTAGACCGTAACTTTGATTTTTGATTTAAAATACCTTTTTCATAGTGGAAGAGAACCTAGGAGTCTGAAACAGCTTAAGCAACTGAATGCCTCAGCCTAGTAGGAAGATAAAAGCTACCAATACAACCCTTAAGTAAATGAATAAAAAGTTGCCCTACCCCAGCATACTCGCTGGAGCTTAAAGACTAAACAGACTCCACAAGGAACAGAGACCGGTCGGGTCAGGATCCTCACCCAGAACCAGGAGCTCTAAACTCCCTCCTTCCCTCTTCTACCTCCAGAAGCCACCAGGTATGGGCAGGAGGATCTGCTCTCAGCTTTGCCCAGATGGAAGCCTCTTGTGCTTCACAGAAATAGAAGATATGCCCAAAGATGTCATTAGAAACATCTATATTGATTTTTCCTTCGAGTGCTGCAAGGTCCCCAAAGAGATCACACAGAAGTCCCCCATCAGAAATCCAGCTGGTCCAGAGAAAGCACACAGCACTAAACCAGGGCCTAGGACAGACGGCTGCAGTGAGGCCACCAGGAGCCCTGTACCGCAGCACTAGCGCTCAGGGGCAGCTCAGACTCTGCAGGTTTCCAGTATGTGGGAGCCAGACAGAGTTACAGCATAATTACACTTCTACAAGGCTGGGTGCCATTACAGCTGCTGGAAGTCCCTACCATGAGGACGCAGTCACAACAGCAACCAACAGAACCAAAACCCTAGCATGGGAACATCACATCCTCAACTAATAAAAAGCCAAAGATTTAAGAAGGCCGGAAGAAATCCAGCCACTAAATCACTCAGAATTCTTTTTAATCATTGGTCACCATCTTCTCTCCCCGATCCTCATCTACATCTGGGCACACTAGCATCTATTTGAGAGGGAGGGCAAGTGCCTGCAGTTACTCACAAGGGGAAGGATCCCTAAATTTACAGGGATTTAGACCTGTAAATCAGCTGCATTATAATCTCTGCTGCAAGACAACATTTGTTCGTAAGTCAGGAATAAATCACAGGATTTCACATCTCACATTACAGTTCCACCATGCTTTTCCTTCTTTACGGGCTATTTAACATATTTTACATTAACATATGTGACGCGCTTAGCGTTAATACTTAGTAACTAGCACTATTTCATTGCTCTGCCCTACCTTCAACTCCATGTCTTCTGCCTCCAATTTTAATCCATTTTATGCCCCATTTTACTGAGTTTCAGAGTAATCAGAGGCGTCAAATTGCTCTGAAACTCATTAAAAATACATTTCTTTACATGTCTGGCTTTGCAAGTCTACTGTAGCGGTTTAGTTTTTCTCCTCTTCTGCTTTTACTCATTTCTCCATATCTTTTGGTATCGCCTTACTGTTGTGTATTTGTGCGCTGGGACCACATCTCTGATTTTTACTTGGTTCGTCAACATTTCAGCAAAGCCCCATCCTCCCTTCTCTACATTAATTTCAAAAGTCACTTCTGCTAAAGCCACCTCTGTTAAAATGCTACTTCCAAGGCAGCTAGTTCAAGAAACCATTAAAAATTTCTCTTTCTATTTCCTCCTTTTACTTGCTTGGGTTATTGACAAAACTACCACTCTGGGGATACCCTCTCTTTAGAATAACAGAATTCTCTTCCCCTTGTCAGAAGTACAGGAGCTTGTTGATCCAGTTTGCCTGAATATATTGGGCTGTCCACAGCTATGCATTTGATTAAAATGTTTCGACCATCAAGAGCTAGAGGCAAACTTTATTCATAGATTTAACATCATGGAAGGGATCATTCTGACCATCTAAGTGTAGCTATTCATGCTGGATTGCCTAATTTTCAGGAGAAATATTACATACAGTATCCCATACTGGAACAGAAAGCCATTTTTTCCCCTCATAGAAAAAGGAGTCTCAGCTACAAGATTCGCAGTCAGTAATTTGATTAAAATATTGAATTGACAATAACGGTTTGAAGAAAATCTACCCAGCATTAACGGAACTAGAGGAAAAAGCCCACAAGTATCTTATTTTAAAATGTGCTTGCTTCATATCTTTCCTTTCCCTCTGAAAAATCCTTTGTCCTGGGAAGACAATGTGTCTTATACAGCAAATGCTTAACACTACTTTAAGACATAACAGTGCAAAATACAGCAGATGGAATGTTTTATCACAGATCACACTGTACCCAAGACATACTGACATACAGCATCAAGTAAAAATATTGCCCAGTTATAAACAGGATTTTGACTGAAGTGCTGGGAGATGAGATAGTCCCTCACCATGACTTAGAAGTGGGTGAAAAGTCTGACAACTGCAATTTTAAGCAGCACAGGTACTGACAGACAAGGGACAAAATAATAGCCAAGGGCAAATTGTTACTTTTTTTTATATGAACAGTCTCAATATTTGTGTTTAACTGGTCACCCAAAAGTAACACATTCCTTCAGCAAGCTCTCCTTTTCCAATCAAAAAATCTCCCAACCGTATTTAATCATTTATCTCCAAAAGCAACCCGCTCCTGTGATTTTGTACAACAAACTAATTTGCATTGTGCATGCAAGCTATTACTTTCCCAATTTCAACTATGCCTAAAAGCACTTCAGCAATGCTATTTACCAGTACTTCTGCAATTTTGCCCTCTCACGGTATATTATAAAGAAGTCTCTCAGCAAAGAGCAGAGTTACATTATTTTCAGCAAATTCACATCAAATTGTAACTCTTCTTTGAAACCCTTTGTGTATTGTCATTAGCAAGTCAAGCAGTTGTGAATACAAATTCAGCACTCCTTGATAAATCTCAAGTTCAGAGAAATTTCAAAAACCCTGCATTCACCAGAAAAGCATGCAAGGCAACTAGTCCAATATTGGACCTGGTGGTCACCAATGCAAGTGAGCTCA
>VYZW01042061.1:4116-19906 GCA_013401315.1 Balaeniceps rex
GTATTCACATTGGTCTTAATTCTATCATACTCTATCAGCTGTGATTCACAGATTTTTAAAAATATATGGCATGCAGGTAGTCTGTTTTGTAAAAGGTGATTGATCACATGTATATAACATAAGATAGGAACTTGGACTACCTTCAGCTTGGCTAGGAACTTGATGACTTAGTCAAACACAGCAGTCTAAAAAATGAAGGTACATATCTTTGCACCCACCCCCTTTTTGTGTGGATATTTCTGTGGTGCTGACTGTATGATGTTAGACACCTTCGTGCTTGCATGGGGCAACTTGCATTACGTGCGCTAGACAGGAAAGTAAAGAGACTAGCTTGGTTAACANGAATAGCTTGGTTAACATCAGTAACGAGGCTGCCTTAGGATAATGCATGAATCTACCTTGGGTTTTTGATTTCAACTGGAAATTTGCAAAAATATACCTTTGGGTTTTACTTGTGGATGCTTAGTTCACTCTTCTCAGAGGTGGCAGAGTACTCAGCTCCTGAAGAATATTAAAATATTTTATTTACATTAGTACAATTTCCATAGAAAAACTTGAAAAAATGGTACCTATAACACAGGGCTTAGGGTGCTTATTTGAAAGGATTTGGCCTTTCAAGGGAAGTAATGGTTCATAATTTTCTCTTGGTTTGGCAAAAGGAGGAATTAAACACCTCTTTATTTATGCCAGTTGAAGGTCTTACCATATTGATCTGAGACTACAAAGGGCATAAAGAAAAATGAGTAGAGAGTCACACAGCCGTTGTTTATTTATGTTTCAGGGTACCCACATGCCAAAAACATTTTAGTTCAGTTCTACTGGAATCGATTTTTTAAAGTCTTTGGCACACCTTCTATACATTCTTTTCTATGAGAGAAGGTTGACTGTATAGATGGTGTCCCTGCTGAATATTTTAATTGGCATTTTCGATGTCATGATTTCAATTGAAATTTAAATGTCATGATTTTATCACAGAATTATAGAGCAGAATTCTATGTAAAGATTAGCTTCCATTGGATTGTCTTTGATTATAGCCTAAATCTCTCTCCCTATTAAAAATAACCTGTTAGAACAAGTAGTTGTTAAATTATTATTACGTGCCAGCTAAACCTGAAGTCAAATAATTCAATGAGCTACTTAGTTGCAGATAAACCTATACAAGTAATGAGAGAACTGGAAAAAATTCTGGGAACAGAGAACACAAAAAATCAAAAAGTAGTCAAAATCTGAACCTTGAAAAACTGCAGTATATTGCATTACATCAAAACAGTGTTTCATGAATAACTGACATTTAAATTAAAGCAGGCATATAGTACACCAGTTATTCAGCTCAGCACTCTTCTATATCATTACTGTTGTTTCCCTGGTATTAGATGAGCTTTGTCACAAAACAAAGTTATGGTTCTTTATTAATGACATAAAAGAAATATACTCGTGTTGCTTATTGTTAACCATATTGTCACCACTGTTTCCAACTATTTCAGTGTTCTCTAATACTTAGATATGCTCTAGGCAACTGTAGTTACTGATGGAAAAGTGTCTTTCTTTCTCAATTCTAACTACTTTGAAATCCAGGTAAAAAGCATATTATCTGGCAAATTGAGGATTTTTTTCCAAGCTGGAAAAACATTGGCATTGTTTCTTCTGCAGTTATTAAGGCACTGAGCATGCCCACTTGCTTAGGATTTATACATGATTTTAAATATGCTCTTTGAGAATAGAGGCTTGGACTTTTATTTCCAGAAAAACTAAAGCAAAACCAAGCAGAAGATGCTTTTAAACTAATTTTCTACCAATATATGTCTGCTTTCTCTGCTTTGGTACTTATTGTCTGCAATAATTTAATAAGAAATTGGCAACAAGGGCAATTAAGGGCTGCATATGACCATCATTACTTGCAGAAGGATCTCATTGGAGTAAACGAGAGATATTAATGAAAAATAACACAAGGATTTATTTAATCTTTGATTCACTCAAAAATAATTTATGCCACTGACTGAGGGTTCGTATGTTATTGTGAATGTCTTTTGTTTGATGTTTATCTTTTATTTGAAAGGCTTGTAACAAAGCATGCATGTTTTTATCTTGCTTTTTTCCCCCTGTCATACCTTGCTTATACAAATGCAGCAGGAGGTGAAGAAAACAAGCGTACTGGAGTTCAGGAGTCAGAGGTCGAGGCAGGTCTGTCTGACCACAACTGCCTATCTCCTTTAGAAACATTTTCCCCCGAGCATGTACCAGCCAGCTTGTAAATATATTAAAAGTCAAAATCCAGGCAATAATTATATCATTTTATGTAAGAACAAGACAAACAAATTCAATATAGCATAGTTTATTTGCCAGTTTGTGAATGGTTAAAATAGTTCAACCTGCAAAAAATCACTTAATTTTTTTACTTTTTTTTATCCCTCTTTATGGAAGTACTCTGTCACTATGATCAAGTTACAGCCTTAGCAGATCTGGGTGGACACCCCTTAGATGTGGTACCCTCTACTTTGCATTGATACTTTTTACAAGCAGGGAAGTGAACATTATTGTATCATGACACTTTTTTCCCTAGTTTGTGTAGGCAGACTGATGATGCTGAACAAAAATAGTAGGAAACTGCATTAAATGGAAATACTTTGAATATTTTGTATAATGTCCCTCATCCTGCTTGGAAGACAGTTCAGTTGGTAGAAAAAAGAAGTTAGTGTGATGAGAACTGATAGATGATGATCAAATCAAACAGATGCAAATATTTTTTCAACTCAAATACCATGTGATTAAAATATACAACTTTACTTTCTAATTTCAGAAAACACACACCATACAAGTTCAAAGACATGCAGAGATCTAAAGATTTGTTCAACCATCATTTTCTTGCTCTTAAGTTTCTTTCTCAAAGAAAGAATAATTTTTATGATTTTATGAAATGCATAAATGTGCATTTACATGCGCTGTTAGTAGGTTACATTCTGTTATCCTTGTTAATAATTGTCTGTGACAATATATCAACTGTGGTGGATGTGGAAGAGCAGCACAGATAAGCTTTTCTGGTTATAACTATTTGGGGCTAGACCAATGCTAAACTTAGCTTCCTAAAAGCAGGCAGTGCGGTACATACCTCAAGGCCCATGGAATGGAGCCCAGAGAATGATAATGCACTGAGGGTATTACCGCAGTTATGTGGAGAGAATTAAGAGCTCCAGAAGGGTGGCCCAAAAAAAATGACAAGCTGAGCAAGAAACACACTTAGTAGCAGCTGGCAGGAAAAATTATTAGCTAAACATAAGTATGACTAAAATGCCATCCCTGCTTTAAGTGCCTGTATCACAGTTTATTTGGAATCCTGTGCCCTTGACGCTACTCCCATTGTTATTTAAGAGAAGAAAATATGGACCACTATTTTCTTAAAACAAAGTCAGGAATAACTGCTGTGATAGGACTCATTACTTGTTCAGAAATCTGGATGCTAGAGTAATTTCAAGATTTGGGAGCTGGAAAGCAGGATTATTTTTGTTTTTTTAATTGTAGTTTTCACTTAAGCATCCAAAGTGTCCTTTAAGATCTTTGCCTTCCCATTTTTCATTGTAGTACAGTTTACATTGCTCTTGCTTTTGTTATGGTTCTGTCTCTAAGCGTGCATTGTTCACTGGTGTGTGTGCTGTGTACTGGTCACTGTGTTTTGTGATAACTCAAGCATAGTGCATGGAATTGTGCTAACATAGTTTGCAAACTATTTGTGTGTGCTATAGTTACGTTGTTCATCATAGTAGCTGTTCTAATTGTTAATCATCATTGTCTGTTTTTAATGTTATAAAGATTATGAGGAAAAACATCAAAACCCACCTGTTAATGGGCGAAAAGGCAAGTTGATGATGATATTGCTAGTGAATTGTGGGTGTTTGAGAAATTTTACTTATTTTTTGCTGCATGTGTGTGTTGCTTAGTTCTACTAGTTCAAAATTAGTAAGTTCATGTATGTTCAATTTTCATGTGTTGTTTTACTTCTTGCACTTAAAATAATTACTTTCAACTGTGGTTTTAAAATCTTTCTTGGAATCCAAAGCTCCAGATTTTTTTTTTTTAAAGCTAACTGTGTTCGTGAAGATGTAGTTTACACCACCTAGATATGTGATCGTGTTGCCTATTTAGAACTAGTGGGGTAGTTTCTGTGCTTTTGCTCATTTAGGAATTCCCAGTCTGCCTTGCCCCAGGAGACCAAGTACAGTTTGCAGACATCTACAAAATTGTCTGCATTGTCTTCCACTTTTTACCAGGTCTATATACTTTTATGTTGCTTGGCTACATATTTTACAGGTTTGGCACATTTTTGCTAGTCACAGGAGAGCTGGACCATTTTAATTCGCATATAATGGTAGAGAAAGGCTTATGTTATTAGCAATCATCTCTATTGTCTATTTCTTATTATGTTCTATATTCTCTTCTATTTCAAATACTGTAGAAATAAGCTTAATTCAAAGCGCTGAAATGTTAACATGGAGATTTAGAGTTATTATCTAAAAATAGAATAGGAAAGTTGCAATGAACAACCACAGCTTACTTTGAAGTTGTATTTGAGTTCATGCTTCTAAATTGCTTTGATAATTTTGAAGTCTGTTATTATTTTTCCATGTACTTCTAAAGCTATATTACATTTAGACTTTGTCTCATCAATAACTTCTGCCAGTGAATGAAATATCATCTAGATAGTGCCTTAGCTTTATTAAAATTTGGATATTCACTCTTACACTTCCATCTTTACCAGGAGCCCACGTGGGGAATAGCCCCAGTTACACTATTATGGGCTATTCCTAGCTTTCTCTTCCCTAGGATAACTTAGCAGAGGGAACACAGGTATCAGGAGAGCAGGGATTCAGTTTTGCCTGTGCTAGTTCATTGTGTTGCAGGGAAAACCACACCATTTTTAGTATACCACTTATTATCCAGTGTAGACAGAGTGAATGAGGTGCCTTTGCAGACAGGGCGCTGTGTCAGCAGCCAGGCAGAGCGATGCACGGGGTCACCTCCCTTACTCTAGTGGCTGCGCCAGCACAGTCCTGAGTGAATTCAAATGCTGGAAGTCTGCTGCTGTAACTGTAATGCATGCTAATCATAGAATCATAGAATCATAGAATCGTTTAGGTTGGAAAGGACCTCTAAGATCATCAAGTCCAACCGTTAACCTAGCACTGCCAAGTCCATCACTAAGCCATGTCCCCAAGCACCACATCTACATGTCTTTTAAATAACCTCCAGGGATGGGGACTCCACCACTTCCCTGGGCAGCCTGTTCCAATGTTTGACAACCCTTTCGGTGAAGGAATTTTCCCTAATATCCAATCTAAACCTCCCCTGGTGCAACTTGATCACCAGATAGGTCGGTGTGTTATACTTTCAACATCCAAATTCCAATTCTGGTAAAGTTGGAGGCTTTTGCCACTGACTTGACGAGGTTGACAAACCAATAATCAGTGATTAAGTCAGGCTAAAGCTGTTTTTGTTATCAGTTTATCTTCCACTCCTTCAACAAAAACAATATTTTATATACTTAATTATAGAGCATGAAAGATGTACTTTGAACAATAAACTAAATACTATGAAGCTGTATTTAAGATAGTTTGTTTTCATATATTTCTTAATTTCTCTAAGGTGTCCATTTTATCTTTTAGAAGTTTCTTCTGCAGAGCTCTTTTACTCCAAAAGAATGGTCTGTGCCTAATATTCGATTTCGAATATTTATTACCAAACCCACTATCAGTTTTTCCTCAGGTCTTTTGCATTTCTCTTTCATGTATTTTGTATGATATCTTTTGATCATTTGAGTTTCTGAGAAAAGGCTCCAGGTAATTCTGTCCTTTGCTGTCTTAATTTAGGATGCATAAAAGATGATATAGTTACCAAAGCAAAATTTTAAGCCTTTCAGGTTATCAGTTACCTCACTTGTTACAATATTTTACATAATTACAAAACAGCTTTGTCTATATTATGGAAATTGGGAATGCTTTCCAGTTCTCATCTCCCAGGTTGAGAAGTGTCTGGAGCCTATTATTTTCATCTTGAGTGTATACCAAGACAAGACCCAAGTCACCAAGTCCACCCCTTTCTGTGCACTCTGGTTTCTGCATGTGTGGGAGCTCCACCACTCTGTGAGCAGTCTGGAGGCCTGGAGGACTAGAATTGAAAGTATGCTGTGTTCCAGGCTTCTAAAGAATTCAGGTGACTGAAGTACAACCTAGGCAGACTAAAGGCCCCCCAGTCAAAGAAGTGATGACAAATGGACCTGCTTAACTGACTTGCAGAAATAGTGTATACATATGCTTTTTTGAAAAACAAGCATGTGGCTGTCATGCCAGAGGGAACTCTCATCCTGCTGGCTACCTGAGCATCTTCTTCCATCTAAGAGCGTTTGGGATTCCTGGAAATGAGGCCTACACTTTGCCTGAACTACTAAACATGACTGCCGTGAGTCTCTTGTGTGCTCTCTATTCCCCTGGCCCACTGACTCTAGACTCTGCTAAGAGGCCATCTCAGCTTCTGAATTTTGCATGAAAAATGATACTGAATATGTGTTTTATGTGTGCTGTGAGAATACTTAACATATTCATGTGTTATGAGTACACAGATTAATATTACATTTTAATTAAATTCTAGTTCAAGCAAAGTAAGGTTTACATAAGGTAAGAGACTGGTAGTTGTAGGCAGGCACATAACTGCAATCTACACACTGGGAAAATGGTGACATAAAAACCAAAACAACACAACAACACAAAACAGTAGAAGTGAAGTACCCATAAGATGCAAATTCTCCAGACTGAAGAACCTACATTCTGCTGAAATTCTTTATGATATAGGTGACTATTTTATGAATTACAGCTCTAAAATTACCAGGGGAATACAACAGATGAGAAAGAGTCTAACTATTAACTTGTCCATAAATAGCCTCAGGTTTGACTTATTTATACAAAATGTGAGGTGGCATCTTTCAAAACTACATCACAATATAAAGTAGCATTTCTAAGACTGGTACATGACAATGTGATGTCATTTTGTACGCTAGTCAAACATCATTTGTCTGGTTACTAATCTAACATTTTATAAGTAATACTGAAAAATAGCACAGGTGTTTTGCTGTGGACAGCATTTGCATGTAAAGATGCATGCAAAATTTGCATGTAAATTTGCATGTAAATTTGCATGTAAATTTGAGCAATAAGAGAATTTGTATGTTATTAATTAGTAGTAATTGATATTCTGAAGAACCTAGAGCTTTCTGAAGAAACAAATCTATATTTTTCATCTTTTTGTAAGCCATTTATTGTTTTCTTTATTGGTTGGTATTAGTGCTTAAAACTATTGGCTTATTTTCAGAAACATTTTTTTGAATTGAATAATTTTTTAACATTTTAGAATTGTGCCGTAAATTTCAATCTTAACTGCACTTAAAAAGGGTAGAACCCCTGTGATTGCTTGCAGAGCTTTTTTTGTGTGTGTGTGAGAGAGAGAGATGTACGGTCATATAATAATAAATTACCTTTCTGCATAGAAAATATTTGAAGACTTGCTATAAGATTGCACCTTTTTCTGTAAAGAATAAAAATACCCTGGAACACACCCCCCATACCAAGCTAAACTTTACATCCTGCATTGTGCAGGGTGGATTTGTAGGCTGTTCACATTTACTTGCTTGCACGGAGCACTCGCTGACACCCAGGGAATGGGAATGCAAACCGAGCAGAGACTAAAGGAGAGAGGTGCAAAGCAGAAGTTTGCATTTTGCTCCACATTTTTGTTGGCCATTACTTGTAATTTGCCTTACTGAAATTCATTAATCATTAGACTCTGGAGATATTTTGACTTTCTTTGTGTTCACCTTTCATAGCAGTATATGGATAGGCATAACGGGTCTGACTAAAAATCCGCCTAGCCCATCCTCAGCAGACCAGGCGTGGATCCTGGGGGAAAGGAATATGAGCAGAACAAGTGTGTAGTAGTGCTTATCCAGGATACCGGATCCCCAGTCTCCTATGACTTGTGCCTCAGGAATCTACAGAAACATCAGTGGTATCTTTACATGGTGTCTTTGTCTCCCTCATAGGCTCTCTGCATGCTTTCTTCTGCCTTAAATCAAGTCCTGCCAACATAAACATAACATAAACATAATCAGTGCTTATCCAAACAGGTGACTCAGTAGAGCTGTTCTGAGACATTCAAAATACACCTATTGATACTAGGCCATCGGGCCAGCGGTATTGCATTCGTTTCTAACGTCTTTCAGGCGTGTAACCAGAAGAGGGAGCAAAACTGCCATATTTTAAAAACATCTGCGCAGATATGAAACAAACGAACAAATCCTCCCCCTGCGCCAAACAGTCCTGGAAAAAAAAGCCTTGATAGTGGCTTAAAAATAATATATTTACTTTGTAATATTTAAATATACTTGACTAAATATTAATATCTACATATTTAATGTACCATTAGCTGACTATATTTTTTTGTTCTGACTAATCTTGTGCATTTAAGTTTTTCTGGTGTTTCTTCATATTTTACAACTCTATTATATTTATAAAAGTGTCAACATGATACTTTGATTTTTAGCTAAAGGTAGGCTGTGACTTTACTAAGTGATATTTCAACAAGTACTCTCTGTGACCTTGCTTGAGTACATCTACAATTTTTCTTCAAAATAAACAATAGAAGATTCAAATCAATTTATTCCCCATATAGACGGATCCTCTAGTAAAACATTTTAAAAATAAGCTTAGAACAGAATTGATGGAATTTGCAGCTAGGGAATATGACGAGAAGAGACTGCTACTGGACTAGGCTTGTTAAGTGATTTACAGCTACAAATAATTAATGTAGCCTTGAAGTCAATTTGAAGAAAACATTTTTAGAGTAAAGGAATAAGCTACGGTGCACTATCATTTTTGTAACACCAGTAACGATAATACTAAATGTAGACATATGGCAATATTTTTTATTGCCTATCTAATGACTTCCATTAAAGTTCTTTTAATGTATTCCCACTGCAGCCCCAGGGAATGAAGCCCAGGGGTTTTTTTTGCAGAATGTGTAGTTCAGTAAGGAAGATGAAATCAAAACAATAAATAATTAAGACATGTCAGAATTTTTACTGAAATGCTGTATTAGTTAAAACCACGATACAAGTGATGCTTACGTAGCCATTTATGAACAACAATTTATTTATTTTAAAATGTTATTAACATATCCCAGCATTCATTTGTTGATTTGGCACAAATTTGAAAACTACTTTTATGTGAAGGGGGGTGGGTGTCTGTGTGTGAAGGGGGATATGTGTGTGTTTGTGTGTGTGTTTGCGTGCGCGCTGTTTGTCTGGCTCATAAAACGCACAAGGGAGAGGTGCTGTCCCTGCCTTTATACTGTCTGTGTTTTACCAGCATTTAGGACAATGCTCTAAGGCACAAGACCCAAATTCATTTCACTCTTTGGAGGAAACACCGATTATTACATCTCAGATGAATGCCTTGAGCTCTAATGTATAGAATCATTCTTTAAAATATTCTTTCAGTGTATGGAGGAAAAAATATAGATCAACTGTTACTGTGTCAAAAGAGGAAGCTAAAAAATGGTGTCCTCAGATTTGCTGTAGAATGTTACCTGGAGAGACAGGAGGTCTTGCACTAAATTTGTCAGAAAAAGACTATGTGCATTGTTATTTGTCTTCACATATTGGATGAGTCTGGTTCCTGCTACAGCAGGGTAGGGGAACACCAATGCTCTTTTACTGAGGCATCTGAAGGTTTCTCTGATGTAGGAACAGCAGCAGTCTGGCATAAAGCCTTCATTGCTGACTTTGTGTCACTTTGAGCTGGCCTTGATGCCAATAGCAACATGCTAGTGGTGCAAGGTGGGGCTGGATTCATTCCAGATATAATGTAGTATGTCTGGGACAATTCATGTATCATGACTTGAAGCCATTTGCTTTCCCCTAGTAGAGGTTTGACACAGCTGAGAATATTTCTCTCTGTGTGAACTCTTGAGACTGATGGCTTTTTTAATTTTCTTAGGGACTTTGTTTTGTAAATTAAAGCTTGTATAACATGAATTTAGCCTTTTCTATGTCTTTAATTAATTATTCTTCTTGTGTTCTTAATGCATGAGTTAAAGATCTTGAGTATATGGTTCAAAACATAGTTTCTCAGCTTATGACAGTTTATCCCACAGTTCTAATGGCCTGTTATTGTGCTGCTCTGTGTTTAAGAAGCACTAGCCAAATCCACTTTTGACTCATTTTTACAGTAGTTGTCACCATACATTATTAAGAACATAATTCCTTTCTGAGCATTCATCTTATAAAATTAAAAATAGAAAGAAGTTCTGAGGATTTTTCATTTGCAGGAAACGATGACTAAATTAAGTACATCCTGATGAAAAAGTGAAGACTTTATGATAACCTAATTAAAAGTCTAAAACTAGAAATGCACTGATAAAAATTGGTTCACATAAATTTTAGGTGCTGAAAAGAATACAAAAGCTGAGTGGATTTAATAAAAAAAGTCAAATTCAAGTAAAAGAGAAAGTATATAAAAATATATATTAAAAAGTTTCAAGCAAAGGGTAGTTGTCAAAAGGGCTATCACTGTCTGTAGTGTGGAGAAAAGAAAGGGGGGGGTAGTATTTGCATAAGAAAACTCTTCATCATTAGCATCTGGTATTTTGCTGCATCATCTTGTACTTCTGCAGTTTGCTGCATCATTCCAGTTCAACTGCAACATTCCTGGTGCTAAGTTGGCATGTTTAGAAATTCAGAGAAGCTGGAGATATGCACTATTCTTATCATATATTATTTCCATATTTTTAATATTTTTCATATTGAATATTCTAAACAAAAATGTAAGAAATGCTGAGGTTGTACTTAACACTAGATGTACTGGAGCGCACCACCCCCCTCCCCAGGCAGCACAAGTGAGTGTCATTCTCGAGAGGGAATGGCGCACATCCAAGTGTCATCCTGACTTGCAGCAGGGAGAGCCCGGCTACATAATTCACTGTGGTGGGCAGTGCCCAGGGGGTAGGTGCAACAACTGCATCTAATAAAACAACTGCATCTCCCTTTCATACTGATGGGAAAAATGTGGATCAGTGCACCTGTCAAATCCTTAAATAACTAAAATATTCTGATTCAAGAATCTCATATTTTATATAATCTATATGAGGTCTTTTTGTGTAAGTATTCAATAATTTTACACATAAGTCAAAACTGATTATCACAACAGAAGACAGATTGAAGTTCATTTGTATGGGAAGTGAGAGTGGTAAGAGGTGAATGATGAATTAGAAAACTGTGTGGTTTCTTTCCAAATACTTACAGTTTGACCAAAGTTGACTTTGGTTGAAACAACAAGGGGATAGATGGTGGCCCTTTGCCTTGGGATAAAAAAGATTTTAGAGACAATAATGCGTATTTATCTAACCAGAGAGGATATGGGCAGCACTGACATTTAGCATTTTGCCTATTCATTAGCATCTCTTACTAGCTCCCAAACAGAAAGCTCTCATTTAACAAAATATTTTCTTAGCTTTGTAGCACATGGAGATGGAAATGGAATTAGAAAATGGTGAAGAAAAGGTTAAATGTTGGAGTAAACCTAGTGGATATATCCATTTTTATTTCTCAGATGAAATAATAACCATAACTAGCCAAACTCTTGCAATGTTGTAGAAGTCAATGAAGCTTTTCACCTCTAATCTGCATACCCTCAGTCTAAGAGTTGTACTTTTAACTGCTGATAAAATTAAGCAGCTGTCTGAATTTAATGCTGACATGCCCTAAGAATAACTAAAGCTATAGAAGAATGGTCATCGGAACCTTTTCTGAAAGCATTTACATGGTCATACTATCACTTTTAGTATAAACATAAAAAAGTAGCCTGTCTTGCTTTTTATAATAGGGTTTTGGTGGGGGTTTTTTTTGATTTTTTAAGGTTAACACATGGCAAGAATATTTATTCAGAGAGTTATATTTTTATTTGATATTTATTTCATCATGATGGTCAATTCAAGTGTTATTATAGAAGCACTTCTAGAGTGCTCCCAAGTGGGTTAACTGCTTTCTAGATACTTCGCTCTCAACAAATTAGCAAGGCTTAGGAAAGCTTTTCTTTTGGTAGGGAACTGTGGTATGATAAGTGATTTTGGTGACTGAGCAAACTACAGTTTTTACGTTCAGAACTGAATCCAGAGTTCTGAGAAAGACTCTGACGGAGAAGGTCCTGTCTTCTAAAACTGCCATAAAGCTAGCTTGAAAATCACTCTGGGCTTCCTGATATTCTTAAGTATTTAGACTATTCATTATATATCCTGACAAAAGCCTGTGTTTGAGATTACTGTCTGCCTACTTTTTATCTTTTTCTATGTATCTCCACTATTTGACCTAAATGATTGTCTAATGTTATTTTTTCCTGGCAGTGACTATTCCTTAAATTCAAAGGTAGTTTTATTAAGGTCATTTAAATTTTTTTGTGTGTTAGTTAAGAAGACACTTCTGGACTCACCCAAGAAAACGGAAGCATAGATGGCATCAGTAAATATTTTATTGCTAAATGTGTATTTTCATACAGAGAAAGAAAGAATCAAATTTTTGTTAGGAAGAAACATAATAAGATTTTATTTCCACAGTTTGGAAACAGAATGTTCCTTTTGAAATTTCTAATTTAGTACTTACTACACATGGTACTTCAAAGATGACAGTTTCTGTTTCAGCATGCGTATCTGTGGTGTTATGAAATCATTATATTGACAATTTTATCAATGTATTACTTGAAGCCTACAACTCCATCATTTTCAAAAATCAAAGCCACCTTTTATAGGACAGCAGCCTGTCATAGAACAACAGCCACAGATAAGAAGGCTGCAGGATGCCTACAGATAACATTTTTACATGTTTACATTTTGAATGCCAGATATCCATCGGTCTCATTTAAAAAGAAAAAAAAGTCATAGGCTAATGTCACTTTATGTCAATTTATTTTGAATTTATAAGACTGAATAAGTATTCCATATCTATCGTGTTCTTCTCCATCACTGGCTGTTTCTGTGACCATAAAAGTGGTTATATCTGTGTGGAATGGGTGTGAGGAACTTTGCGCTTTATGGTGTCAGCAAAATAAGCAGATTGTTAACAGCCCAAAACAAAAATGGAGTTTAGGGTATTGAATCTGTCTAGTTGATTGGTCTAGATTAGGTCTTGGCATGAGATACCGTAAGGTTTAAAAACTACAGTATTATGCTTACCACCCAGTTTAATTGTCAGAAGATGGAGAATTAAAGTGTAGACCAAAAAAATCTGAAAACCTCAGAAAGACTGATGTCTTGCAAGTCTAGAGAATGGAGTCTCTGTCTGGAAGAGAGTGTACATGCTCCTATTCATAGCTCTTTTTCTGAGAGGTTAGGTCAGAAATGCCAGTTTGAGGGTACAGGATCCATAATTAGCAAGAGAGGTTTTATTAAGTAACTTAATCTGCCTAAAATAAAAACTGAGTTTAAATCAAATCCCAGATTTAAAAAGTAAATCCAACCTAGTTTTGGCTTAATGATTCATTGTTAACAAGACTTCGTCAATTTAAAGTAAACATACATGATTGCTGGTTCAGTTTTGTTTTGTTTGGTTGTTTTTTTGAATGATACCTTTGCAAAGACTTTTTTACTAAACTATTTTAACTTCCTTTTTTATTTACAGAAACACAAAGATACTGTAAGAAGCTATAGAATATAGAGTACTAACTTCTAAAAATGGAAGAAATTATTGTGTAAATAACCTCCTGTGTTTTATTCCAATTGTTAAATATCAAAGAGAGCACAATATCTGACAAGCTACATAGACTCTAACTTTTGTATAGTAGTTCTGTTCCATGTTTAAGATGTTTACTAATTCTCTCCACCAAAGGCCTCTAAATTAAGAACTAATCTAAACTTTTGCCATGTTAATGACAGTACATTTGTTTAGATCAAGTTGTCCCAAATGATATTAGGTGCCTTATAATGTAAGTTACATAATATTTCTGATTTTTTTTTTGGTTCATGCTAGAAGTTACATGGGAGGACCAGCAGAAAAAGGTGAATGGTACAATAACTGATGACAAACCATTGCCGAAAAAGAAACACCATTCTGAGCCAGGTTTGTCAGGGTTTGGAAAACCACATGAAAGCATGAGACTATAAAAAGACATTTCATGCTTTTGTAATGCGTGTGTGCTTGATGTACCTTATTTTTTTTCACTTCGGTGTGAAATTTTTAGTATGTAGAGACCATTTAGATTACATAGTTCTGTTTTAGAATAGCCAAAATAGATCTGCTTTTGTAAAAAGTTGTGTTAGAATGTACATGCATTAGAAAAGAAGTGTTCTGGCACAATATTAGACTTAGCTTGCTTTTTAGTTTTGAATTTTGTTATGAATTAGCTATGTGTGCAAGCCTGAGGAACCCAAGTATGAATTATGCTGATTCTTATTTAGTTGACCAAACCAAGATATCTACTGCATGTATGGTGGGAAAGTCATCTTCTAAAGACTTGAATCTGAAACCTTCTTGCACCATCACACATGGCAGAAATAATGTTCTGATGTAATTATTTATACAAGCTGCATTTTATGTTTCTGTATGACTGGAGTTCTCAAATCTAAGAGAACTCTTCCTTCCTCTGTCATGTACTTGAATGGATTTCTTCTGAAACTAAAAACTATCACAAACTTTCTTCCACTCCAAACATAAAGTGCAATTCTTCGACTCTATCTTTGTTCCTACAAATGCATAGCAATAAAAAGTAAACCTAGTAATAACCATGATGATAGTGATGATGATAATAATAGTGTTGTTCTCGCCTCTGAATCAGACAATAAAGTGTCCTAATCACATTAATTTATGCGCTTGCAAAAGGCACTGTGATATTATGGTGATAAGCACACTGTAAGGAGAGGAAGAGAAGAGAAGAGGAGAAGAGAAGAGAAGAGAGAAGAGAAGAGAAGAGAGAAGAGAAGAGGAGAGAAGAGGAGAGAGGAAAAGAAAGGAAAAGAAAGGAAAAGAAGAAAAAAGAAAAATGAAATGAAAAAAGAAAAGAAAAGAAAAAAAAAGAAAAGAAAAGAGAAAAGAAAAGAAAAGGGAAAGAAAAAGGAAAGAAAAGAAATCTTTAGATTGAAGGTTTCATCCTGTATTTAAAGTTTGATCCATGTCTACTCAAGTTAAGGGGAGTTTTTCAGTTCTACGAATACTTAGGTTCAGTTTTGGGCTGCGAATTTCTCTCTGTTGAGCATATTAGTTGTCTTTCTTACTCTAATAACAACACTTTTCCCAATCACATAAGTTAAAGTTTACATGATTGGCCAATTGTGCCACCTCCTAAATCAATGCTGTAATCTCAGTTTTAGGCTCACCTACATGCTGATCATTTCCAAGTTTTTTGATGAAGCTCAACTATTGTACAGCTGAAACTGCAAGAGTCAGAACTGAAGAAGAGCAGCAAAATCTGGATTGACTCTGTAACCTAGGAATTAGGGAACCTAGCTGCAAAAGGCCAGACCTGCAGTTGCATTTCCTGTTCCCTGACTTATTAATGCATCAGAGGAAGTTACAGGATAAAACAAGTACTGCTCATAAGAGTCAGGATCAGAATGTAATATGTTGTCTTTTCCAGCTGAGTGTTTTTAACTATTGCATGACAGATTCAAAATAACAATGTCTACAGATCTTCACTGTTGCCTTTCCAGGGCGAATTCTATAGAATAATGCCTCTGCCCAGGCTTTTGCCTTACATAGTAGCTAGGTAAG